>JAJHSJ010000004.1:24975161-25083192 GCA_021015155.1 Magnolia officinalis | reverse complement strand
AACATAGCATTGAGATGCTAGCCAAACACCCACCTTTATATTTTTGAATTGAAAAAAATCTGTTTAATTTGAAAAATAAATAAATAATTTCAACGTTTTTTTTTTTTTTTTTTTTGGATTTCTGTTTTGTTTTAATGTTTTCGTATTTATGGTTCCAAGTTTATGATCAATGGGTTGCATTTGTTGGTGGAAATTAGTTTATTGAAGAAAAATATTCGAAAATTATTTTTTATTAAAATTTTTTTTTTTTCACTTGAAAAATTATTTTTTGTATGGATGCATGGTTGTATCATGAAATGCATGCATGTGTGTTTGAGCACAATATTTAAGCCTCTATTAGAAAAAAAAAAAGAAGCAGCCTCTATTAATAGAAACTTATTATGTATGCTTCTTTTTTGCAATTTTTATTTTTAAAATCCCTAAATATGTTAGTATTTGTATTTTACTATCTCGTGAAGTTTCACTGAAAAATTTCACTGTTTTCCCCATGTTTCCCCAATGTTTCCCTAAGTCAGCGATACTTTCCTGGCAACGGTGATAATATTGGCAATATCGATGCATGTTTCCAAATCCCCAGTCTGCTATACATGTAACAATGCTGATACTACAAACACTGGTTAAAACATTACTTGAGTGTAACTTTTAATTGATCAACCCATCTACATTAGGGCCCGTGCTATGAGTCTATGGTGCTGTCCTGCCTACTCAATAAAAGCGAGAGATTCCAAGTTGCCTCTCTAGAATCACGCCTATCACAATTGCATTTTCTAACATTGGAAGGCATTAAAACTTTGGATCACTAAACATGCACTTTTTTTTTTTTTTCGAGACATTGAGCTTTTTTGAGATATCATTGAACATGTACTTTTGCTGTCATTGTATTAGAAGGTCTTTTCTTTTTTGCTTGTGGCATTTTTGTCATTTACAAAAAATCAGCCACTTAAACTAACACCCATTAGAGAAATCTCACATGTGGCACCTCTATCCAGACCATACAGCTATCCCAAATAGGGACCCAGTTTGGATGGTCTGGATAGCTATACATCAGTGCCACATGTGAGGAGAATTGAGTCACCATCAATTTTCAAATTGGCTTAACTAACATAAAAGTATTACAACATAACACTTCTAAAGTTTTTATGCTTTAAAACGCACTTACACTGTAGCATACGCTACCTAAACCATACGCTACATAGCGTATAGCATAAGCTACACCTAATTTGGGAGTTACCGTATTTTGGTGTGCTAGGTAGCATTGTAGCTATGCTATACTATGTAGTGTAAGCTGCGGGCGTTATTTAAAATGCTGCTGGTAATCTAGGATATAAATTCCCAATTAACAAGGTACTATTGTTCTTCTTCTTCTTCTTTTTTTGGAAAGTTGACACCACCAGGGACTAGACCCTGAAGCACTCAAACAGACTACAGTCTCTACCAGCTCATCCAATGAGTGGGAGACAGGTACTATTATCGCGCTGCAAAAGTAGAAAGGGTGTATAAGAAAGCAGATGGGAGTAGATATCAATTCCCTGCATCTATCATCATCATCTTTGTTTTTTAAGGGGGTTTCCTGATAACATGCCCCGGCAGGGATATGGCTTCTCCTACGGGGTGTTTGATGCAAGCAGATGCAGGAGGTTGCGGGAGAACGGGGAGGTTACCTTCATGGGCGAGGCGGTACTTGCTTCTCTCCTTTTCTCACATGTGATTTCTATTCGGCAGTTTGTTGAAGTTTGGCATGTTTCAAATGCAGCTTTGGACAGTGATGACTTGCTCTATCTCAAGGAACAGATGGAAGCTGAGGAGGATGCTGAGCGCCTTCTAAGGCACACTGAGAAACGGGCATTTGCTGCATTTAAGATATCCTTGGGGAGTTCATAATATCTACTGTGGCTGCCCTTTTCTCGCTTTTGTCGTTATCTAGTCCAAATTCATTAGTTTTCCTTAATTATCAGACACAAAGCAGCAACTTTAGCAGATTCTACGCCTGCATCATTGCCTTTGCCCCTACGTATTGAGCCGAAGACGAAGAGTGGGATCAGGTGTGGATTTTTTATAAGACAAAGCATACCATGCTCGATCGAGATTTTGTTCAGCCCAACAAAAACTGTATATGGGGCTCCCCATATGTTGATCCGAATCATTCATATGGTGGGCACCATTGTGGATGAGAGATACACATAAAATCTCTCCCATCTGATGATCCTAACCATTCAAACTTTGTTCCTGTTGAATGTGGAGCATTGTTTTTAATTGTCCTTTTTCATTGGAGAGATGGGATTGGATGCGGATTGCCTGCAACTAAGTGGCCCAATGAAAAAGCACCATGTGTGCGTCTCAGATGATGGCCCCCGAGGGCAAAGGGAATTTCTTTTCACCTAGGGGAAAATCTTTGCTTTTCACTGCATGGCTGGCATATGACAGGTGCACATGACAGGTGCACATGACACTATTTCATTTGGGCCATGTCAGGGCTGCAGGTACCACGTCAGCACCGGTTGCCGGCAATCAATGTCTTGTAGGATCATGTAATAGGAGAGATGCCACGATGACCAGCTAGATGAACGCCTTCGGGTTGGGAAAAAAAAAAAAAAACACTTTCCCTATTGAGCATCATACAGCTGTTCATTTTTTCAATGTTTTTGGGGTCTGTCATATACTCTCAGCACGTTATGATTTGTAATTTGTGGAAGTAAAGGCAGCAAGATCTCCTGAAGAACAAATTAGAGATCAGACCAAAGCGGCAACGAACTTCAAGCCCGTCTGATGTCAATCAATCAAGCAGCCCAATATCTGCTACTCGTGCTTCACCGAATGGGAAAACTGAGCCAACTTCAGATAAAGAGATATCCACTTCAAGGCCAATCGAAGGAGGAGAAGCCGAGAGGTCCGAGACTAAACCAGAGAGTGCTGTTAGAAGCATACTAGGCCTAGCTTATGAAAGCTCTGATGAAGATTGATTTAAGAAGAGAAAAAGGGTATCCCCTGAACTTTGTATCTCCTGTCTTCAGATTTTTTTTTTTTTTTTTCTTGTGGTCCTTATAAATTATGAGATACCGATTTAAGTTCAGATAAATCACATGGATCTCATCACCGTTTGGTATAGCATTGTTAGGGTAACATATACCATTTTGTTGGTTTTCTGAGACTAACATGAAACTAAAATCAAATGAACTAGTTTCGTCCCTTGAATTGAACGTTCTCTCACAATAGAATTCAATCACCATCTGAATCTTTTGGAGCAACGTAGAGCGCCTGAAGATCTTGTTAGGGACCTCACAGGTCTAGCATTCTCAACCACAAATAATTCTTGCCGTTTGTAACCCAGTGCTGCTCCGCCATAGCCTGTTTGTTTGAAGTAAGCCCCATTGATGAAGAGGTCATTCACGAATCTCTAGTTCCACTGCCATTCACTGTTGGGCATATGATGCTATAAGTATATAGCGATTATGCCATAGCATTTGCAACCAAAAAAAAAAAACAAAAAAAAAAAAAGTTTTTTTTTTTTTTTTTTAATGGATTTTGGGGACGCCCCAAATTTGGAGGGAAAACTGGGGAGAGAACAGGGAGGTTATGCTAACTACCTGAGCAGTATCATGGATGTGGGAGAGAGTCCCAGGAGAGGAATTATCACAAGCAAATGTATGATAATTACCATACCTCCGAGCTGTGTGGACCCCACCATAATGTGCGAGTGCCATGAAAACAGGCCGTTATGTGCCTAGGTCCCAAAATCCAGCCTGATCCATAACTCAGGTGGGTCACACCAAGGATGAATGGAGAACATTAGGGGAATGGGGATGCCTGCCACAGAACTTCCTGATGGAATGTAGGGTCCACCGTGTTGTGTATATGTCATCCAAGCCATTTATCAACTTCTGTTGCGTATATGTCATCCAAGATATTACCATATGTACGTGATCATTCCCCTTGCCAAAATTCCCTTACATTACGCATTAAATCCAATTATTACCAGAATCTCCTTCCTTTTACTGCCCTGTTTGTTGCACTTCATTCCCAAGAGGAGTTGCTGTATCATCTTTTGTGTTGGAAATTTGAAGTTTAGCATCAAGTGAGAAAGAGGGTATGGGGTGAACTATTTAGACATCCACCCTATATCATGTCTGCATCCATCTGGACCGTCCAATATGTTTACAACTCGCTCTGAAATCCACACAGGCTAGATGCTCCTAACTCCCGATCTGTGGACTTCTTTTGGTACCATCCTCGAACATCCAGAAGTTAGCCGACTTATCAAATAAGATAGGGTTCGATTTGTCGGCTGGGATCCATTCAAGACATGGCCTACCAATCAGACCATTCAACTGATTTCCTATTTCATATTGCATGGAGCTATTTAAAATCTGTAAACTGATCTAATGCTGAATTCTTGACATAAGGTGTTAGTCTAGAGTAGAGAACAGGGAATTTTCATTTGATCTAGAACTAATGCTATTAATCATGAGAAATAGGCATTGGTATTTACATTCCTGAAATTGTGATGACCAAATGATCAAAATACCCACATTGAGAAGGAGTTTTATAACTCAAATTTCTATTAGGGGTCTTGGAATTGAAATCCAAATCCAACCTAAAATATTGTGTCCGACACCCTGGAATTTGGGGTCCCAAGTAAAGCCCGCTTTTCAATTGGTCTCTAAAAGCTAGCTCACAAAAACCATCCTTCGCTGTCCTATTCTATGAAATTGCGTATTCTAATGGAGAAATAACGACTCTTCTCTGGACCTCCCAACCTCATTCAAATACAGAGTCTGAATTATATAGATTGGAAATTCAGGTTGCCAAACACAACTGACAGAATGAAAATCTCAGGGATTTCAAACCCTGGATTAGGATTCCCAAGTAAAATTCCAAATCCAAGTTGCCAAATGACCCAGTAAGATGTATCAAAGTTACCTTTAACAAAGAAAATTCGTTTTATTTCTATTTCCTTGTGTGCTTACACAGCTAGATGATACTGAAGAAAAATAAAAAAGAAAAAAACACAGATCGAGATACAGATAGATGGATTGAAAAACTGCACATTGGAAAGATGCAGCCTTCAAATTCGCTAATCTATACCCCATGAATATATACGTTGCTACAAGAGTCCTACCTAGAACAAGTCTCTTTTGGAGACCTGTTACCGTTATTAGAGCAACACTAAGTCATTTTATTCAAAACAACTGCCTTAACTATACTCTAAAACCCTTGGACCTCTTTTTTTCTCTTCTCTTCCATCTCTTTCTACCGACGACAAACAACACCGCGGCCATTGGTCATCTGGCTAGTGCAGTCCATGGTGTTGGATGGGTCCAAGGCCAACGACTCCACTGCAGTCTGATCATCCCGGGAGAAAATGCAGTACTTGCAATCGGTGGACAGGAGCGTGGACGTCTGGTACTTGTGTTCTCCACCCATGATCGGCATCGACACGCCCCGCTTGACTGGGTTCTGGAAGTCCGGTCGGTATGTCTGGCCCAGCACACCTTCAACCCTCTCAGAGAGGTCAAAGAACCTGAACTGCACCTCCAAGTGGGCAAAGCAGTCGTTGGACGGGATCTGATAGTTGTGGATGCGGTCATCCTCTTCTGTTATTGGCACAACGCTAACGGAGATCTCAACGATGTTTGGTAGTGTGACTGTTACACTGTTGGACCTTGCGGTGCGCTCAACAGTCAAGCTGCTATCTGGGGCAGCCCATGTGGAGAGATGTCCTTCATCGATGACGACTGGCATGTCATTGTAGGTGAAGAGGAGCTGATCAACAGCATCGTCCCACTTCGCTACCTTGTTGGCAGCCAAGGTGAATGCGTGGGAGTTGAACATGAGACCCAGAGCTTGGATCCATGTGTTATCACGTGACCTTCCTTCCGGTCTGCGTCCGATGAAGCGGGCATTGATCTGAAGGTTCGAGTCCGAAACCAAGCTGAAGTGCTGGTTGGATTTTCCATGGAAATAGAACACCAACCCATCTCCTCCGACGAACCTTGGATCATAACAGGCAGCCCCCATTCCTTCGCAGTTGGGTTTTCTATCTGCAAAAAACCATATTAGTTAAAGAGTAAGCTATTAGTAGTCACAAATGAACATGGTTTTAAGACTCGATCAAGTCCAACACGACCCGTCTGAGTCAAGATCCGCCGAGTCGCTGAGTCTAAAAACAATGCAAATGAAAGATTAATATCATCAAAAGCAAAAGGAAAAAACATGAATATTTCATGGTATTGTTACTGTTATGTAGTACTTTTGAAATTTGTTCCATGCAATGAATCATATGTTAATTTACTAGATGGGCCAAATGCAATCATCGATCCGGACCGTCCGTTAGAACAGCCACCTCTCGTAGACATAGTTACTTGAAGTGTTACTCACTCTTGCAAACCCCTTCACATTTGGGAGACTTGCAGTCAATGAAGCAAGCCTTGGCCTTGGGGTCAGCTGGCTTGAACTCGGGGCACTGTTCCGGGCATTTGATCTCTTTCTCATAGCATGGGCTCGTTCTGTTTCTGCAGTGGTACGACTGTGGGGGGAACGGCTTCCCGGCCACCTCGAATGGCGGTGGCGGGGCCGGTCCCAATCCCGGGGTGGGCCCATAGCCAGCGCCATGGATGGTGATCAAGGAAGAGATGAGGAGAAGAACAAGGAAGGGAGTGTGAGTGTTCATGGCCATGTTGTAGTGTTAACACACACTCAATCGGTGGATGGACAAAGAGATTACTCAAACCTCTATTTATAACTTTGATTAATAGTTATTTGGGTGTTTTTTTTTCTATATAATATATGAAATTCAACGGTCAGATTTATCCTAATTGCAGTCTGTAACTGAATCTAGATTTGTATTTGTATTCTTTTTAGTTCTTATTTCATTGGAATGTGAAGAGTAGTTTTGGAAGAATCTAATAATAGTTCTTTTATTCTTCCTGAACTCAGCACATGCAGTGCACGTAAGTGTAAGTTACCTAGGAAGGAAGATCGTGGGTGTAATAACTACATCCACACGTGGGAATGCTGCACACGTTTAAGATCGAGGTATCCATCACTACGATTTTCTGGCTCTAATGTCAGGCTGTCTTTCATTCCTCAGCTGGCCCACATTGTATAAACAAATGGACAGCTGTTTAATGGATTTTCGAGCCATCAATTCCTTTTGTACATTTGTTACAAAAAAGACATTGTGGGGTATCCATAGGATGGCCCGTCTGATGAATCGGACGTTTGAGATTGTTCAACCAATCTGATATTGGAACTGTGACATAGATACAGCAAGTTCCGAATTTAGTAGGTTTGATTTATGCCACGTGTAAAATTTCTGGATGCCTGCATATCAAGCGCCATAAGCTGCCAGAGTATCCTATGACTCACCTATTTACAATTCAATACGGGTAACGTACCGTGGAATCTAGCTTACTCTTATTCAAGACGTACGGACGCCAATTAGGTACTACCCCGACTGTCCTTATCTAGGAACGGACAGGGATCTGAGGGGCCACCACGATGTATGGATTTTATCCACACCGTCCATTCATTTTCCATATCATAGGGTAAAAATTGAGGCAGTTCCAAGGCTCAAGTGGACCATACAGTGGGGGTTAAACATATACCGTTGAAAACATTTTGGGGGCTACATAAGTTTTGGATCAAGCTAATATTTGTGTTTTTCCTTCATCCAGGTATATGTGATCACCTTATAAACAGCTTAGATGGAAATTAACCATCACGGTGGGCCCTAGGAAGGTTTCGACGGTGTGTGTCATCATCACACCTGCTTCTTGTGTTGTGGTCCACTCAATCTTTGGATCTACTTCATTTTTAGGCTTTCACCTTAAAATGATATGGAAAAATGGATGGACGGTGTGGATAAAAACCATACATTATGGTGACCCCTTAAAACCCCTGGCCGTTCCTAGCTTAGGGATGGGGGGAGGTAGTACACAATCCCCGTCCATAATTGAAGAGAATTTTCAGACCTTGCTACAGCTCACTAATTAATTCTCTCACTGAGAGCCCTCATTGCGGGTTCCAAACCCAAGCTGATTCCAAGCATAAATAAAGAATGACTATGTTAGGTTGGTAGCAGAGATCAGGCCAGCAAAGGATGTGGATGAGACTGTAAAAAGATTCCATGATCAATAGTTCAATTGACTATATGAAACACCGATTGCCTGCCAACAGGGATTTTTTACCAATAGCGGTTGCAAGAATTTACTGTAGCCTTGATGTTGTCCAAAGGTCGACAGCTTTAATTTTTGTGCTTGTTGGATAGTAAAGACTATACAGATACACCTATACCTAGCCCATCAACTAATACATTGAGACATGATCTAAAGTTTGACAGTTGTAAGTAGTCATTTTTTTCACTTGTTGAATAGTGAAGATTGTACAAATATCCTCGAGTCATTAACTGATGCACCGAGACATGATCTAAGGGTTGACAGTTGTGAGCGGCCATCAACCTTCAACCTGACTTTCAACTCACCGATCAATGATGAATATGTAGATATTCCTCGATCTTTAACTCAAGCGAATCATACTCCATTGGATGTCGTGGTTGCGTCATCCGCAATGTTGCCATTGGATATACGTACATATGATATTGCATTCATCAATGCGGATTTTTTGAGATATCCGAAAGAAATAGCCGTCGAACAAATTTTTAAGGACGAGTAAACTAAAGGATATTATGAGCAAGTATGCGATGTGAAACCACTTCTGATAGAATGTCTTGAAATCAATCAAGCTGAGATACATGTTAAATGTCTTATAAAAATTTGTAGTTGGAGAGTGTATGCATTGAAATTGGACAGCTCCAAGATCTTTAAGATAAAGACATAAATCTGAACACACATATAGCATATAATACGAGGAAATGGAGAAATGATCGATATAAAGAAGCTTTTAAGGGGATGGAGAGACATCGTTGACAGGCAAAGAACAAGATAAACAACGAGTTTAGTGTTAGCTACATAAAGTCGGGTCTTATATATATACAGGCCAAGTGATATTTTGCATTAAATGTTTGAGAAATACGAAGTTAAAATCAATTATATGAAAATATGGAATAGTAAGGAGACTGCAAAGTTGAGGTTATAAGATCATATAAAAAATAATTTGTTGTGGTCCTATCATATCTTTATCAGCTAACAAAGCAAACAATATGATTATAACAGATCTGTAAAAAACAATGAAACAAAGAGGTTTGAGAGATGTTTCATCATACTTGGACAATCCACCAGAAGCTTTCATCGATGGGACCTTCGATGACATCGACAGACATCAAAGCCCCGTCAATGACAATGAACATCCTACGATGCCATCGAGCAACAACTTTAAAACAATCCAATGGCCAACATGGACTTTTCAGATTTTCTCGATGGGCTTGAGCATCTGTTGATGACATCAACATCTGCTCGATGGCATCAACAGACTCTATTATTGACAGATTTAAGACATCAACAACAATCTCTATCATGTCTTCAATCTTCATTGTCCATAGTTCCTTAGCTTTCATTATCTCTAATTTTCATTCCATAATAGCTTCATCGTCGCTTTTTGTGTACACTCCGTCATTCATTAAGCCTTTGTCAAGCACAGAGAAGTAGTGTAGAACTTGAACTTCTTTAAGGGAACCACCTTAGTAAACATGTTAGCCGGATTCATACTTATCTGGTCTTTTCTAGAATCATGCCTCTTTCCTCAAGCACCTATCAGATAAAATGATAATACATATCAATATGTTTAGTACATGAGTGATAAAAAGAATTCTTAGCCAAATTGATTGCCCTTTTGCTGTCACAATTGACTGGTACGACCTCCTACTGAAGCCCCAACTGATTTATCATTCCTTTGAACCAAACAACTTTATTAAACGCTTTTGTCACCGTCATATACTCAGCTTCGATTGTGGAAAGAGCTACCACAGACAAAAGCTTCAACATTCAACTTATCGCTCCACCTTCTAGCACAAACAAGTAATCAGAAGTTGATATTTATTATCCATATCATCCGCATAATCTGAGTCCACAAAGCCTACTAACTTGTCCCATGATTTTTCAAATGTTAAGACGTAATCCTGCATACCTCGAATAAATTGAAGTAGCCATTTTATTGCCTCCTAGTGTTGATTGCTAGGGTTAGACACGTATCTATTAACAACACCCAACGCGTATGAAATATTCGGTCTTGTATAGACCATGACATACATTAAGCTATTAACCGCGCTCGAATAAGGCACACGAGATATATCCTGTTTTTCTTCTTCTATCTCAGGACACTGTTCAAAAGAAAGCATAAAATGAGCCACGTTGAGAATGCTAACTGGCTTTGCCTTTTCCATCACATACTTCACCAATACCTTCTTAGGGTATTCTGCCTGAGATAACCATAGTCTGCTCCTCTTTTTATCTTTGTATATGTCATTATCGAGAACCCTCTTTACACCCCCCAAATCTTTCATCTCAAATGTCTATGATAGTCGAGTCTTCAGTATGTCGATATCAGACATGTTATGATTAGCGATAGGTATGTCATCAATAAGATACTGAACTTTTCATCAGTCAATGTCTTGTAATAGACACAATGATTATACTCACTCCTAGTAAACCTCTGAATCATCATGAAAGAATCAAATTTCTTATACCACTGCTTATGCGACTGTTTTAGGTCATAGAACGACCTCTTCAACCTACAAACGTTGTTCTCTACTTCTTGTATTTTGAAACATTCTGCTTGCATCATGAAAATCTAATCTTCTAATTCTTCATACAAGAAAGCAGTCTTCACATCCATCTGTTCCGGCTCGAATTGTATTGGGCAACTAGTGTCAATATGAATATGATTGAAACTTACTTCAACACAGGCGTGAAAATTTCAGTGAGGTCAACACCTTCTCTCTAAGCATATCCCTTCGCTACAAACCTTTCCTTCTACCCATTATGTTTCTTCTTGAAGATTCACTTACGTCTGATCGCTTTACGACTGATGGGAAACTCCATCACATCTCATTCTTGTACAGAGAGTCCATCTTGTTATGCATCGCTGCTCTCCGCTTTTCGGCATTTACATCGTCAACAGTATCCTGAAAAGTAGATGGATCCCCCTCATCTGTAATGAGGGTAAATGTGCAACATTCAAGTCATCCCTATATCTCACCGGTAACCTACAATCATTTGGCGGATTCCTTCTCATAAGCGGCTATTTCACCTACTCGATTTTGTACATCTATCTGCATCTCAGTATCAGGTTGTGTCTCATCTCTGTCTATCTGAATATTCACAACTGACTTTTCATCCTCCTTGTGTTCATCCTTATGGAACAAGGATCCTTTATTGAATTCGATGTCATGACTAAGGACGATTTTTCATGTGACCCGGTCTTATAGCCTGTAACCCTTCACACCACCACCATATCTGACAAAGATGTACTTTTTAGCCATCACCTTATCTCTCTTAATTGACAGTACGTGAAAGTAAACATTACTTTAAGTAGTTTATCTGCTGTCTACTTAACACTCTTTTTAGAATTTTACAATCAATAGCCGTATATATAAGGGGACCGATTAACTAAGTAACAAGATGTGTTAACGGCCTCAGTACACATATCTTTGCCCAATCCAACATTGCTTTTCATGGATCGAGCCCTCTCTAAGAGAGTATGATTCATCCGCTCAACTACATTATTTTGCTCTAGTATGTGGCGTATTTTGTTGTGTTTTATGATCCATTTATCCTTACAACAGCGATTGAATTTTTCAGAAGTAAATTTTCTACCTTTATCTGTCCTCAATACTTTTACCTTTCACCCTGACTGTTTTTCAACAATCGTCTTCCATTGTTTGAAGTTAGTGAAAACATCAAATTTATTTTTCATAAAATAAACCCAGACTTTTTTCAAACAGTCATCAATGAATGTAACAAACCACAACGACTCTCCAATAGAAACTACGGGTGATGGTCCTCATACATCAAAATGTGCATAATTTAGAACTCCCTCGAAAATATGTTTTCTAGATTTAAAAGACAACCTTGACTGTTTACCATATGTACAATGTTCGCATATACTAAAATTAAATATACCTTTAAAAACTAAAATTAAAAATTGGTCAGAAAGTACATTCATACCCCACTCGCTCATGTGGCCCAAGCGTGCTTGCCACATACATGCAGACGTGGAATTCGCTACAGCCGTTGCAGATCCACCCGATGAATTACTTCCGATCAACGTGTAAAAGTTACCATTCCCCTATGCTTTCATAACTATGAGTGACCCCTTTAAAATCTTAAGGACACGATTGAACCTAGTGAATTTACATCAAAGTGCCTTGAGTGCACCTAGAGATATCAAGCTCTTCCTCAAATCCAAAACGTGTCTCACTTCGGTTAAGATACGTTCCATGGCATCAAATATCTTGATGAACACTGATCCAACACAACCATTTTTCAGGCCAGTGTCATTGCATATAAACACGTGGCCACATCACACTCACTATAACTGGTGAACCAACTCATATGAGGGGTCATGTGGTACAAAGCTTTCATATCCAAAATTCATTTTTCGTTGAAGTACCAGAATTTTAATGCAGTCAGCACGTCACCACCATTCGTCTCATTACTAGATTCTGCAATGTTGGCCTCCTTAGAAGAACTCTCTGAATTATCCTTCATTGACTTAAGATTCTTACAATCCTTCTTCATGTGCCCTGTCATGACACAATTCTATCACTTCAACTTTATTTGCCCTTGCCCTGGGATTTTGATCTTGATCATGAAGATCTATTGTCCTGCTCAGAATTTTTTCCCCTCATAACCAGAGCATTCGTAGAAGCACCCACGTCACAGCTTTTCTTTCTTATCACCTTCGACTGAAGGGTTGAGATAAATGTCTCAACGCTAATGGTCCTTTCTATTGGTGTACAAAGAGTCTTTGAACGACTCATACGATGCTGGAAGAGAGCTCGATAGAATACATGCTTGATTTTTTATCTTTCATAGTCTCCTCCATATCCAATAAATTGCAAACAAGCTTATTGAAGTTACTGATGTGGCCCTCAACGTTAGCCCCCTCCATCATCTTCAGATTGAACAAATATAGCTTTAGATACACGTGATTCTCAAGAGACTTCGTCGCATATATGTTCTCTAGTTTCGCCCATGTACTTACTGCACTTTTCTCTCTCATAATATTATAAAGCACCTCATTCGTTAGACACAATTGAATGGATATATTAACTTTCTTGTCTAATGTTCGATTCTTCTTCTGATATAGTTTTTGGTCGCTTTTCAAGGAAAGCTTCGTCCAATCCTTGCTGAACTAGGATGTTGTTCATCTTAACTTTTCATAGTTTAAAATTATTTTTACCGGAATACTTCTCTACATCGAACTGCGTGTTAGATGTCATTGATACTCTGCTTTCGGATTTGATCTGCTTTCCAACGTTAGTTTTGATACCACTTGTTGGGAACAGCGAAAGCACATAGAACTAAATCAAGAAAAGTACATGCAATCGCACAAATAAACCCAAACAAGAACAATCCAGTTTTTTATGTAGAAAAACCCTTGTTGGAAAAAACCATGGCACAAAGCGATGAGTAATGCACTATGGAAGTAAAATTATAGGAGATAGATAATCTTACCGATTCGAACAAGCCTCGAATCTCCTTCAAAGCCTAGCTATGCCCTTGAACCCTTAAGAACGTTTTAGAAAGCCGTAATATACCTTAATCACCTCCTAATCCCGATTACACCCAATATACACAATCACAACCAAAATAAGAAATAAATCTCGTACTTAAGCAACTCTGTGCACACACTCGATGGGACCTTCGATGGCATTGACAAACATCGAAGCCCCGTTGATCACATTGAAGATTCTTCGATGCCATCGAATAACAACACTAAAACAGTCCAGTAACTAACATGGATTTTTCATATTTTCTTGATGGGATCGAGCATCTGTCAATGACATCGTCATATGCTCAATGGCATTGAGTGGTCTGTCAATGGCATCGACAAATCCTGTTACTGACAAACTTAAGACATCAACAACAAGCAGTAGGTGAGCCATAGAAATAGGCCCTTGAATTCAAGTGCTCTTTTATAAAGAGATGAAGCAAGATCTACTGACGGAGAGACAGGGAGGGAGGGAGGGAGAGAGAGAGAGAGAGAGAGAGAGAGAGAGAGCTGTTGGAGTTTTGATGGAGAAGAGAGGGAGGTGTGTCTCCTCTACAGCTCCTTTAAAAAAAAAGAGTCGTTCGAGTCTTTTTGCTGGTAAATAAAATCCTCTCTTTTTGCTAGCAAATGAAAATGGGCAAAAGGTTGTAAATCATTTATAACCTGTAAATGATTTACAGGGAAAAAAGGGACATCCAACCGCAAGTTATAAATGATTTACTGGTAAATCATTTACAACTTGCCTCATTTACTACCATCCAAATGCCCCTTACTACCATGATCTAATGTGAAATTCTTGACATACAATTTTAGTATTGAGTATTGAATAATACATTAGAGAACAAGGGATTTTCATTTGGAACTAATACTAGTCATGAGAACATATGCATCGATTACCAAAATACCCACGTCAAGGAGTGTTATCACTCAAATTACTATTAGGGGTCATTTGGCAACTTGAACTTTGGGGCTTTTAGAATTGAAATCCAAATCTAACCTAAAATATTGTGTTTGAAACCCTTGAATTTGGGGTCTGAAGTAAAACCCACATTTCATTTCCTCTCTAAATGCCAGCTTACAAAAAGGTCATTGACTGTCGTCTTCTTTGAAATTGTGCATGTAAGGAGAGAAGTAATGTCTCCTCTCCATACCTCCCAACAGCATCCAAATACAGTTCCTGGAGTCGCCTGTCATATCTGCATTTGTGTAGCCCTCTAACACAGGTTTTCCATCACCATAGCATAGGCTCAAACTGGATGAGCCTCTTAGATACCGCAGTACCCACTTCACCATATCGTATGTGTGGTTCTTATGCAAGGATCTCATCTCCTCTTGCATAGCTCTCAACCACTCCCCCTTATGCTCGTCGGCTAGGGCCTTAGAATAATCTTCTGGCTCTCCCCCATCAGTGAGCATAATGTACTCATGTGGCAAGTACCTCTTGGACGATTGTTTGTCCCTAGATGACCTCCTCACTTGTGGCTCAACAGGTGGATCAAGTGGGGGCTGCTCCCTGGTCTATCTTTTGAAAGAACTCCCTCGTCCTCTGCACCTTGTTGTACTTCCCCGTCATCAGGCACCACGGGAGGAATAATCGGATCCATGTCTTCTAGCTTACCTGAACTAGGCTGGTTCTTCTCTGGCTTACCAATGTCTTTTATACACTGATCTTCAACGAAAACCTCATCTCTCCTCCTGACGAGCTTCCTCTCGGTCGGATCTCACAATCTGTAACCGAATTTTTCATCACCATACCCTAAGAACACATACAGTCTGATCTTTATATCGAGTTTGGACCTCTCGTCCTTTAGTACATGAACGGATGCCTTGCATCCAAACACCCTGAGATGATTGTATGATGGATCCTGTCCAGTCCATACCTTCTCAGGTACTTCTCCATTTAACGGGGCTGATGAAGGCCTGTTTATCAAATACACCGCCGTGTGCATTGCTTCTCCCCAGAACGTCTTGGGCAACTTCGCATGGGATAACATGCATCTGATTCTCTCAACAATTGTGCGATTCATTCGCTCAGCTAAACCATTATGCTGGGGGGTCTTGGGAACCGTCTGTTCATACCGTATACCCAGGGACTTGCAGTACTCATGAAAGTCGTCAATGTATTCACCACCATTGTCAGTGCGGATGCACTTCAATGATCTACCTGTCTCTCTCTCTCGACCATAGCATGAAATAATTTAAACACACCAATGACCTCGTCCTTAGATTTCAAAGCATAAACTCAAACCCTCCTAGATGCATCATCTATAAAAGTAATAAAATACAATGGCCCACCCAAGGTTTTTGTCCTCATAGGACCACAAACATCAGAATAAACCAAATCTAATGCATGCACTTTGTTAACATGAGAAACAATTTTAACTAATGAAACTCTATGTTGTTTCCCTGATAAATAATCAAGACAGGTTTTGAGAGGTGTACTTGTCACGTCCGGAAGGAGCCACTTCTTTACTAGTACCTGAAGCCATTTTTCACTCATTTGGCCTAGACGCCTGTGCCATATGTCAATAGCTGAATCTTCCGATGCGTTCAACCCACCCTTGCACATATTGACACTTGCCTTGTAAAGGGTGCAACACTTCTTTCCTCTAACTGTGATTAACGAACCCTTGATGAGCTTCCAGCGCCCACCAGCAAACCGGATTTTATAACCATCATCATCCAACCTTCCCGTCGACATCAAGTTGAGGCGAAGGTCTAGGATATGCCTCACATCCCTGAGAACCAATGTGCAGCCCACATCGGTCTTCACACAAATATCACCAACCCATATGATCTTCGATACGTCAAAATTTTTCATCTTCACGGTCCCATAATCACCAGACTTGTAGCTTGTGAAGAAGTCCCTACGTACGTGGAGTCGCATGAAACAAAGCTCCCGAGTCAATCACTCAGTCGGTGTCCTGACTCGTAGCCGTGAGACATACATCAGGATCTGCAGAAAGAATAATTACAACGTCGTCATCTGAAGTGACTGCAGTGGAATCTGATTCATTTTCCTTCCCTTTTCCTTTCTCGTCGTTTTTCTTACCACGACATTCATGCTTGTAGTGGCCCTTCTTGCCACAATTCCAGCAATCAACATCTTTCCTATTACTCGACTTGCCTCTTGATTTATCTCGGGTCTTCCCGCCCTTCCTGTTCTTTCCTCTCCCCCGTTCTTATGTTACAAGAGCCTCTTGTTGAGTAGACCCCTGAAAATTCCTTCTTGTCTCCTCATTGAAGAGACAACTAGTTACCTGTTCCATAGATATCTTTCTATCTGGGGCGGAGTTACTTAGAGACACCACCAATGTCTCCCAACTGTCAGGCAATGAACTAAGCAATAGTAAAGCCTGCAATTCATCATCCAGAACCATTGTAAAACCCGTATCCCAGTTCGTACTGTTCCAATGAATCCTGCGATCCTTTCCGTTGAAGTCCGGCAGTCCGTGACTGATAATTGACATTGCGCACGACCGTAAGTCGTATCCTTTAGATTCGAGTCGGTTTAATCCGAGACCTGTATCAGTGCGACCGCACCGTCGCTGCGGTTCCAACACCGCGTCTCGTGCGTCAATCCGACGCTTAGATCATAAGATGTGGACCGTGCATTATAATGACCGTGGACCGCACATTGCGGGACCCGCCTATCCCATGTGGCACCAATCCCTAGGTAATTATGAGGGTGATGGATGACATCACCCTAGTTATGGTCACCCTACCCTAGCTATAGCCACCCTAGCCTAGCTATAGCCACCCTATCCCTAGCCCTTCTTACAAGCATTTAATGCTAGCCACCCTCTCTTACAAGTCATCATTGCCTACCTAAGCTACTCTCCCTCTCTCTTATCTCTCCCTCCCTCTCCTTTATTTCTCATTCCTTCATTTTCAAAGCAACAAAAAAAAAAATCCCACGTCCATGATTTTTCTAGTGTGAGAAAGAGTGTTGTGTGGCCCACCTTTTCATCACAAAAACCTATCATCCAAGCCATCCATTTCCCATCTCCACCATCAAAGAGGTGCACAAGGGGGGTAGCGTTCCAACGGACCGAAGAGATCAACCGGTGGGTGTTTTGATAGGGTAGTTTTCATGCTTTCTTAGATGGGCCAAGTGAGGCCTACCGATCAATGGTATGGATCTCACTTGGGACCCTAAGATGTGGCCGATGGCCCACTTGATTTTCATTTGATGTACGGTTAAATGCAAGGGAGGGCCCATAGTGTCGGGGTCCCTCCATCACACGTGTGTCCCACTCTTTCTCTCTCTCTCTCCCTCTCTCTTTTCTTTTTCCTCATTTCCTTGTGATGATATGATTGTATGGCCCACTTGGATGGACCCCACAATGGAGCATGTATTGGATCCAAACCATCTAAAGGTGGGGCCCACTTTGCATATGTATTGTAACCACACCACCTCACCATGTGGTGGCCCACCTAGGAAGGGCCCACCTTAAGATTACCATACGCCCAAAACAAATAAAAAAAAAAATGAAAAAGAGAAGAAAAGAAAAAGAGTCCAGAGACTCTCTGGACGTGAAGGTGAAAACACCTTTATTTTTGGTTAATGGCTACTTGGGTGGGTCATTCATGTAGGCTCCACCCTGATGTATGTTTTTAATCCAAGCTGTCCATCCCCTTTTTCACCTCATTTTAGGTGTTGAGCCAAAATGGCAAGGTGATCTGATCACTGGGTGGGCCATACCCTCTAAAACCATGTAAAGACACGCCTGAACCTATAAAAGTACTTGGTGGGACCCACCTGGAGTTTGGATGTAGCTGAAACTTGGTCTGGACGGCCAGACAAGTGGGACACACATATTGGGTGGGCTGGATTATGAATCACAGGGCCCCATTGAAAAAAAAAAAAAAAACAAATAAAGCAGCATGCTGCTGCTGTCTCTCTGACAAAGGACGCAGGCGTCCTGGCGTGAAACGGGCAGGGACCCACGGCTCCAGCCGTGGGCCCTACCATGATGTATATGTTGTATCCACACTGTCCATGAGGTGGACCACCCCGTAAGGTGGGTCCCCTCCGAAAATCAGGCCGATCCACGGCTCAGGTAGCCCACACCACAAGAAATAGCGGTGATTGAATTTCACCGTTGAAACTTTTGGGGCCACAAAAGTTTTGAAGCAAGCTGATATTTGTTTTCTTCCCTCCACCCAGGTCTCTGTGACCTTATCAACAGGATTGGACGGCAAATAAACGTTACAGTGGGCCCCACCTGGGACCCACGGTGATGTATGTGTTGCATTCCCACCGTCCAGACGGACGGTGGGAGCCTCCCTTGATGCATGTGTTGTAACCCACCGTCCAGTGGACGGTGGGGCCCCTGTGCATGTGTGTGCACGTGTGTGGGTGGGTGCATGTGTGTGTGTGTGTGAGTGTGTGACGTGTGGGTGTATGTGTGTACATATATATATATATATATATATATATATATATATATATATATATATATATATATATATGTATGTATATATAATATTATATCATATATAATATTGTATATATATATTATATATAAATTATATGTTATATTATTTATATTATAAGGGATGGTGGGCCTTCATGTGGGCCCCACCATGATACTTGTGTTGCATCCAAACAATCCACCATTTGGCAAGCTTGTATTAAGGCTTGGGGCCAAAAATAAGATAGATCTAGTTATCATGTGGACCACACTGTATAGTGACGATTGAACGTCCACCATTAGACCCTTGGGCCACCAAGTTCTTGGTGACCCTATGAACAGATTGTATGAGAAATAAATGTTATGATGGGCCCTAGGAATTTTAATGGTGGAATTCTTTATCACCACTTACATTGGTGCGGCCCATTGATGTGGCCCATTTGATATGTATACGGCCCATGTTGTGAGGCCCATCTTGTGTATTTGTGGCCATTGTTGAGGCCCACCTTGGTATACATACATGGCCCATGTGTTTAGGCTCATTAAATGTATTTGTGGCACATGTTACAAGGCCCATTGTGAAGTTTCAAAGGCCCATGGGATATAGCCCATTGCAATGTACCTAAGGCCCATTAATGTGGCCCACTTGATTTATATAAGGCCCATATGATGCGGCCCACTTGATGTATCCAAGGCCCATAGGTCGAGGCCCAACGGGAGGTCCTTTGGGTCCATTGCAATGTATGATTTCTCCATGGTTTGTGTAATGATGTCTTATAGCGGGCTATGCCTTGGGAGCAATGTTGGTTTGATGTCCACATTGTAGAATAATGTTGGTTTAATGTCCGCATTATAACTCTCCCTAGGGCCCATTAGTAGGCCCACATTTGTTGATAGTTCACCACTTTATAACATGCTTAGTATAGCTCCATGATTCATACCCATACGCATCATATGTATGCTTGATATGAGTAGTGACTGAGCATAGCATACGCCATTGGACAGACCACTTAGGGGACTCCTTATGAGGCGGAGTGCCCCACATTATCGCATTGTACGCGCATGGGTTGCTGCATGATTTGATGGTGTGATTCATGCATCTCGCATATGTGTGACTTGATCACTGTACGCCCTAGCGACATCACGGCCGTGGCTCCACAGGCACATCGTGGATGACCGTATCGGATACCGGAAATACCTTGTTCTAGCACTGTGGGCACTTAGGATGTCCTTGGGTGAGAGTCCTAGAACCTTTTTGGTACCAGGAGATGCTCCAACGTATAGACCGAGTGGATACACGAGCGCCCGAGTGCCGAATACCAGTAGGCCGCGTCTCCCACTGTGTCGTGGTCGGTTGGAAAGGGGTGTGGCCTTATCTGCCTGAGTGAGGAGGCTATAAGCTAGGCTGAGTTTGACCAGCTCGCAAATGTGTCCGCTATCGACGAGCCGGGTAGGTATTGGCAGACTACTGGTCAGGCGGATAGTGTGGTCTCTTCCACTTGCTTGACTGTGCAGCTCGGGAGGAGGCAGTCAGTGTGAGGTGTATTAGACCCCGGTGATATCCAGAGAGGAACCGTACTGATATGTGTACATGATGAGGACTGACATGTTTGTATTGCATCTCCCATATGACATTCGGCTACGTAGGCCTTGCATTGTGTCGGTGTGGCCGATAGCATTCATGTTTCGCATCGCATGACCTTGGTATGGCCGATATCATTCATGCCTTACATTACATAGCTCTGGTTGTATTCATGGACTTACCGCATATATCCGCATTACTCTGATATTGTACACTTGGCGTTTGCCTTGTACACACACTTACACCACCCTCTAAGCTTTTGTAAGCATATGCACGACCGTTGCGTGCAGGTAGCGTTGGACAGCAGTCGCGCTGAGGCAGGAGCGCGTATCAGATCTTTTTGGAGCTTTTTGATCACCTTGTATTTTCCTTTCTGCATTGTACTTAAAAGTTTTTAATATAGTGGATATGTGGTGATGTTGTTTTGTTGTGACTTGGTTATGCTTTTGGTTATGCTCCATTACATTTTAAAAAAAAATTCATACTGAAAATCCTCCTTGTAAGATCCCAGGATCGGAATCTGGCATATGGGCGCGGGAAGCCGAGAATGGGATACTACGGAGGCTGTCGGCGCCGGATTCGGCGATCGGGAATTTTGTGAGCCCGGTTTCCGAGTTTGGGGCATGACAACCATCTTCATAGAGGAGAGTTGGTTCACTATATTACTGACCTCATTCATGTGCTCGGCCACAGAATCACCATCTTTGAACTTGAGATTCACAAGTTGTCTTATCAGAAAAATCTTATTACTGGCTGTCTTCCTTTCATACAGCCCTTGTAATTTCAGTCATAGGCTAGCAGCTGAGATTTCTGTAGACACATGATGGAACACGAAATCATCCAACTATTGTCTAATAAACCCTACCGCCTTTCAGTCCATCTTCTTCCAATCATCATCAGACATATCATTGGATTTTGCTTATATGCCTAAAATTGGAGAATATAGGTCCTTGCAATAAAGCAAGTCCTCCATCTTAGCCTTCCATATGGTCCAGTTAAAACCATTGAGGCTGATCATCCTTGATGAGCCACCTTCCATAATTCAAAACCGATCCTACCCGTTCAATGAACTTAGCTCTAATACCACTTTGTTAGGGGCCTTGCACAAAACCTTAGGATCTAGCCTCCCGAAACAAACCAGAATTATGGAATAATAATGCAATGAACTAAATCAAAATATAAACCATACCACACCAAGGATTTTTACGTGGAAAACCCTCAAAGAGGTAAAAACTACACGGGACCTCGTCCAGATCAATAATCCACTATAAAGCAGAACGTTACAACCGATCGTAAGTACACACCGCTTGGATCAAACCTTTTTCTCTCACGTAGGAGTGGATAAACAATAAGAGAAACAAAAGAAAACAGAGAGATCCCATCGATCACGAGGACGTAGAAGCGCTGAGACGTGGACTAGATCACCTCTACGAGCAGAATCTCCTTTCCACAAGCTTCCTTTTTTTTTTCTCTCTCTCTCCCTCTCTCACCTTTTGATAGCCCTAAGCCCTCCTAGAAAACCTTTAGAAAACTTAGAATGCCGTGGAATACACCCCAATTCCGGATACACCCCTTTATATAAGTATAGAAAGAGGTAGAATCCAAATAGGAAACAAAATCCGTAAAATCTGCGTTTCCACAATCGCATCTGCAGAACTCTTCGATGCCATCGAGCCACTCTCAATGACAGCCTCGATATCATCTGAAGGTCTCTCAATAATATCGACACAGGACCAAAAACTGTCCAGCGATCAGGTGTGAAAAATCCAACAATTATCAATGTCATCGAGCCACTCTCGATGACAGCCTCGATATCATCTGAAGGTCTCTCGATGATATCGATAAGACCAAAAAACTGTCCAACAACCAGCGGTGAAAAATCCTACAATTATCGATGATATCGAAACCTGTTCGATTTCATCGATCCCAACAATGAGGAGAAAAATCCCCATCAGTCCTTATACAAGCACTTGCCTGATTTTCATGTGACAGTAAGATTTATCAAAGTTACTTTAACAAAGAACAATCGTTTTATTTCTATTTCCTTGTGTGCTTACACAGCTAGATGATACTAAAGGAAAAAAAAAACACACACACAGATTGAGATACAGATAGATGAATTGAAAAACAGCATATAATCCACAACCACTCCCCCTTTTTTCTGTTCTCTGAGATATGGAAAGATGCGGCCTTCAAATTCACTAATCTATACCCCATGAATATATAATAATTACTACAAGAGTCCTACCTAGAACAAGTATCTTTCGGAGACCTGTTACTTTTTATAGAGCAACACTAAGTCATTTTATTCAAAACAACTTCCCTAAATATAGTCTAAAACCCTTCTACCTCTTTCTTTCTCTTCTCTTCTATCTGTCTTTCTACCGACGACAAACAACACCGCGGCCATTGGTCATCTTGCTGGTGCAGTCCATGGTGTTTGTTGGGTCCAAGGCCAATGACTCCACTGCAGTCTGATCATCCCGGGAGAAAATGCAGTACTTGCATTCCGTGGACAGTAGCGAGGACGTCTGGTACTTGTGTTCTCCGCTCATGATCGGCATCGACACGCCCCGCTTGACTGGGTTCTGGAAGTCCGGTCGGTACGTCTGGCCCAGCACACCTTCAACCCTCTCAGAGAGGTCAAAGAACCTGAACTGCACCTCCAAGTGGGCAAAGCAGTCGTTGGACGGGATCTGATAGTTGTGGATGCGGTCATCCTCTTCTGTTATCGGCACAACGCTAACGGAGATCTCAACGATGTTTGGTAGTGTGACTGTTACACTGTTGGACCTTGCGGTACGCTCAACGATCAAGCGGCTATCTGGGGCAGCCCACGTAGAGAGATGGCCTTCATCGATGACGACTGGCTTGTCATCGTAGGTGAAGTGGAGCTGATCGACAGCGTCGTCCCACTTCGCTACCTTGTTAGCTTCCAAGGTGAATGAGTGGGAGTCGAACATGAGACCCAGGGCTTGAATCCATGTGTTATCGCGAGACCTTCCTTCCGGTCGTCGTCCGATGAAGCGGGCATTGATCTGAAGGTTTGAGTCTGAAACCAAGCTGAAGTATTGGTTGGATTTTCCATGGAAATAGAACACCAACCCGTCTCCTCCGACGAACCTTGGATCGTAACAGGCGGCCCCCATTCCATCGCAGTTGGGTTTTCTATCTGCAAAAAACCATATTAGTTAAAGAGTAGTCACAAATGAACATGGTTTTAAGACTCGAACAATTCCAACACGACCCATCTGAGTCAAGATCGGCCGAGTCGCTGAGTCTAAAAACAATGCAAATGAAAGATTAATATCATCAAAAGCAAAATGAAAAACATGGAAAAACATGAAAATTTCATGGCATTGTTACTGTTATGTAGTGCTTTTGATATTTGTTCCATGCAATGAATCATATGTTAATTTACTAGTTGGGACAAATGCAGTTATCGATCCAGACCTCCATTAGAACGGCAACCTCTCATAGATTTAGTTACTTAGACTAGGATTGTTACTCACGCTTGCAAACCCCTTCGCATTTGGGAGACTTGCAGTCAATGAAGCAGGCCTTGGCCTTGGGGTCAGCTGGCTTGAACGCGGGGCACTGATTCGGGCATTTGATCTCTTTCTCATAGCATCGGCTCGTTCTTTCTCTGCAGTGGTACGACTGTGGGGGGAACGGCTTCCCGGCCACCTCGAATGGCGGTGGTGGGGCCGGTCCCAATCCTGGGGTGGGCCCATAGCCAGCGCCATGGATGGTGATCAAGGAAGAGATGAGGAGAAGAACAAGGAAGGGAGTGTGGGTGTTCATGGCCATGTTGTAGTGTCCTACTCCACACACACACACACTCTAACAGTGGATGGACGAAGACATTACTCAAACCTCTATTTATAACTTTGATTGATAGGAATTTGGGTGTTTTTTTTCTATATAATATATGAAATTCAACGGTCAGATTTGTCTTAATTGCAGTCGGTAATTGAATCTAGATTTGTATATATTTTTCCTTAGTTCTTATTTCATTGGAATGTGAGAGTAGTTTTGAAAGAATCTAATATAACAGTTATTTTATTCTTCCTGAACTGAGCACATGCAGTGCACGTGAGTGTAAGTTAACTAGGAAGGAAGAACGTGGGTGTAATAAGTACATCCACACGTGGGAATGCTGCACATGTTTGAGATTGAGGTATCCATCACTACTTCGATTTTCTGGTCTTTCATTCCTCAACTGGGCCACATGGACAGCTTTTAAATGATTTTTCTATAATAATAAAAAATCGTTTTGTACTTTGTTACAAAAAATTAAGATTGTTTTGCACATTGTGGGTCATCCACAGGGTGGCCCATCTGATGAATCGGACGTTAGAGATTGTTCAACCAATCTGATATTGGGACTGTGACATAGATACAGCAAATTCCGAATTTAGTAGGTTTGATTTATGCCACGCGTAGAATTTCTGGGTGGCCGCATATCAAGAGCCATAAGGTGCCAGTGTATAATGACTCAGTACGCTTTTATCGTACTGAGTAAACTCAGTTGGGCTCAGTGTGAATGTATGTGATTTATCCACACCGTCCATCCATTTTTACTGCTAATTATAGGGTTGATCCCAAAATTGAAGTAAATCCAAAGCTCAAGTGGACCATTAATTACACGGGAAACAGTGTGGAATAATGATTTCCACCATTGAAACCTTCCTAGGGTGCAAAGTAATTTTTATTTGTCATCCAACCTGTTCATAAGATCACAAAGACATGGATGAAGAGAAACCACAAACATCAGCTTGATCCAAAACTTCTTTGGCCTTCAAAAAATTTTCAATGGTAGAAGTTCAATAAAACTGTTTCCTGTGGTGTGGTCTACGTGAGTTTTTATTTGCTTCATTTTTGGGATCAAGTACTAAAATTATCTGTTAACATGGATTAACGGAGTGGGTAAAATAAATAAATAACAGTGGATCACACATAGTTTACTCAATACGCTAAGGGCCCGTTTGGACGGGGGGATTGAAAGGGAGTAGGTCGTAATACAAGTGATTAGCTCGTCTAATCCAAGAGTGTACGGGCGACGACGTGTTTGGCAGGGTGAGGAGATAAGCGGACAGTAGTCCGGAAGATTTACCGCTGGATTCACTGGGAGTCGAAGCAGAGCTGGCTGTTTAGGTGTGAAATGTCTAAATTAACCTTGCTCGTTTTACAAAACTAAGCAAATGCCTCCGTGGTCTAGAAGCATCTCTGCGAGGTTACTCGTGAAAAGTTATTTGATACTCTGGCAGAGGTCAGCGCTTGATACTCAGGCACTCAGCTTTATCGCACTGATCCAGACAGTATGGTTTGTTTGAGATTTTAATCTTCTTCATTTTTTACGGTGGTGCTGTACAGATGAACACTCTTGGCATACTTCATGGTGTGCCTCACAACACCAGCCACCGAGGATATCCCTGGTGGGAGGATCACTAGCAATCTGCTTCCCTCCCGTAGCACCTCGCCAGGCGAATCCAAAGATTTACAGGGCCACCATGATGTTTGTGTTATATCTACTCCGTCCATCCCTTTCATAAGCTTATTTTAGGAAAAGAGCCCAGATATGAGGGTGATCCGGAACTGAAGTAGGCCACAGTTGAGAACTTAACGTCAGTCGTTGAAACCTTAGTGGAGATCATAGAAGGTTTCATCAAGGTTATATTTGTGTTTTCCTTTCATCCGGGTGAGAATCGCTTTATGAACAACTTGGATGGCATCCGATCATCATGGTGGGCCCTTGGAGGATTTCAACCGTCAGTGTTTCCATCTCTTCTGTTTCTCATGTTATGGCCCACTTGAGTTTTAGATCTTCCTCTATTTTTGGCTCATGCCCTAAAATGAGCTGGTGAAACAGACGGACGGAGTAGATGTAACTAAAAATCATGGTGGGCCCCACAGAGCTCTGGGTTACAGGCAAGTCGTGTCGTAGCTCCACCATATCATATCCCAGGCATGCTGGCCCCTGTCCATCCGGTACATGGACTCGTCGCACACTTGCACATGTAGTACAATTATTGCAAGATCCGAGCCGTCCATCCAGTGGGTCCCACCTCTTACGTGTTACGAAGGCCAAGACAGCGGGCTTACCCACTAATTAGGTGGCAACACGCTGCATCCGCTGGCCCTGCCAAACATACTCATCCAT
Organism: Magnolia officinalis; assembly: GCA_021015155.1. NCBI lineage: Eukaryota > Viridiplantae > Streptophyta > Magnoliopsida > Magnoliales > Magnoliaceae > Magnolia > Magnolia officinalis. The sequence goes on along the minus strand of JAJHSJ010000004.1, from coordinate 25,056,362 downwards.
TGCACGCTGGATCATCCAATACAGTGGGATTGAAGACAATCCACTCACTTGCATTTAAGAGTATCGATTTCTGTGCAATCCACCCCATTACAACCTACTCCCTTTCAATCCACCCCATTACAAACTACTGAGTTACTCAATATGCAATCCGCTTCCTAATGACTCGCCTATTTACAATTCAGTACGGGTAACGTACCGTGGAATCTATCTTACTCTTATCTAAGACGATGTCATGTTTCTCATTCAGCTTTCCTTTTTGGTTTTTTCCATCTTACTACTAACACATGTAGCTCCATCGGGCCCACATGTAGAGATGGTCTGATGATCAGGACGGTACAATTTTTTGGCCAGGCAAAAGACTTTTGTTGAACCGGTGATCCTAACCGTTTGGGTGTGTGGGTGTGGGTGTGAATTTGAATAATTAAAGAGAATTTTATGACCGTTGCTACAAGTACTCCACTAACTAATTCTGTCAATGATCACTCTCATCGCAAGTTGCAAGTCCGAAGAAGGGACGAGGGTTGCACTCCTTGCCAGTTCCAAGCGCAAATAAAGAAAGGTTGTGTTAGGTTGGCAGCAGGTGTCAAACTTTAGCTGTGACTTTTTTAAAAGATTTTAATAATTTAGTTGAGAGATGGCTTACAAAAGATGTACGGATGGAGATGGTAAGAAAAGATTTCATGATTAATAGATCAATTAACCATATGAAATGTAGATTGCTTGCCAATAATAATATGGGTTGTAATTTATTTTTTTTTAATTATGATATAGTTTAATAAAAGAGCGGCATGTGAACTTGTTAAATGTAGATTCCACAGTCAGAAGGGCAAAAGCATTTTTAAACGAAGGAAAATTTTATTTTTCACATTAGGTCCATATTCTATAAGATCGAATGACACGCTCGACCACTGCTCTTCTCCCAGTGCAAGTATTCCACTGGAATCGATACTAAGACCTCAGCGTTAAAACGAGGTATCTTCACTCAGTATACCACGTGAGTTATGGATGAGAGTGTTGGTGAGAAATAAACCTGGTTATTCGTTTTGTTAGCTTACGTCAGGACATGTGCCCCTAAACGAGGCAGATCCAAAACTCGAGTGGCCATATCACAAGAAAAGCTAGAGAGGAAACGCCCAATGGTGAAACATTTCTAGATGCAGCACTGCGATATTCATATGATTTAAATCCACAGGAAGACTTATTTTCAAGTGTGGGTGTTCATTTTCTCTGGTTTCTTCTTATATTGGCCCACTTGAGTTTTGAATCTACCTCATTTTTTAGGCTCATGCCCTATCATTAGCGGGCAAAACTGATGGACCAGGTGGATTGGGCTCCACCTAGCTTCCAACTGGGTCCACTGCAGTGTTTATACTTTATACAGCAGACTATCAGGTGTACCTTCACTTAAATTTGAAGGCTTTTGGATGTTGTTCATTGCTTTCTAAGTTTGTGGGCCACTCACTAATTAGATCAGCCTAATTACTGTAGATCTCATTTTTCGCAGGAGAGCGATCATAACGGACTGGTTGGATCTTATACAAACACCATGGTGGCACTTCAATCATCCATTGTCCGGACACTGATTGGATTGATAGGCTCATCCAACGGGTGCATTTTTTAGCGTATGCTCCATCCAAGATGAGGGACATAATTTTGACGGCCAGGATTAGTTTTCATGTGTGCCTCTTGTAGCTTGGATGTGAGACAGTGTACACACAAAAGCCAGGAAATTCGGGTCGGTGAGGCTTGACCCAAGATCAACGCCTTTGTTTTCTCTCGAGCCCTTTACATTTAAAATAAAAAAAGATCCAATCTCTCGAAATAAAAGCTCATCAAAACATGAGCTTTTCTAAAACAGATCTCTAGACGGAGCCATCTCACGCGTTTCCGCGCTTAAGAGGCGGAAGCGGATTGCGTACCGAGTAACTCAGTACACTTTTATTGTACTGAGTAAACTCTGTTGGCCCACCGTCGACGTATGTGTACTATCCACACCGTCCATACATTTTTTATGCTCATTTTATAGGTGGATCCCAAAATTAAAGCATAAAAAATTCCTAATTGGACCACACCACAGGAAATAGTGGAGATAGTGACGTCCACCAATGAAACCTTCCTAGGGCCCATAGTCATTTTATTTGTAATCCAACCTGTTCACGTGGTTAAAAATACATGGATGAAGCGAAGACATAAATATCAGCTTCATTCAAAACTTCTGCTGTCCCTAAGAAATTTTCAAGTTCAATTCACACTGTTTCCTGTAGTGTAGTTCACTTGAAGCTTAGATATTCTTGAAATTTGGGATCATTTACTAACATGATATGTAAAAACGGATGGACGGAGTGGATATGACACATACATCACTGTGGGTCCCACAGAGTTTACTCAGTACGCTAAGTGTACTGAGTTACTCAGCACGCATTTCGATTTCGTAAGAAGCGGGCTCCTCTATAGAAAATGTTTATTCTGAAGTGTGGCATGTGAGGCCCACTGTGATGTGTGGATCAAATCCAATTGGTTCATAAGGTCAACCCTTTAATTTCAACCTTTTTTAAATAAATTATCCCGATCAGAAATTAATGTGGATCACACCACTGAGACAAGTTAGGATAGGGATGTCCACCATTAAAATCTCCCAGATTGTGTGGAGCCCAACATGTTTTTTAATATTCCATCCAACCTGTTCATAAGATTCCTCATGCGAGGATGAACAGATATCCCAAGACCCAAGCCATTATTAAACTCATGTGGGCCACAATAAGTGATTTTAGAGGTCTCAATCATGATTTTAAATTGTGCGGACCACTCTAGTTTTCGATTAGCATAATGTTCTGGATTTAAGGAAAATACTAGGGGTTTGACATGATGGACGGATTCGATTTCATGAAAACATTAATATTGACCCCACAGACCACATTGTAGAATAAGCCTATGCGACAAGCCTTGTAGAGGTACCGGCTTCTAGCCACTTGTAAAATGAAATCTCACCGCGTCATGGAATTGAAATTAATGAGTTCGATGCATCGGCTGATCTGATTACACGTGGCTTCATGTGCTGCAATTAATGGTTTTTGCAGAAGCTGAATGAGGAAACCTTTGATACTCTGGCAGGGTGTGATCGGCAATACGCAGGATTTTGAAACTGTATACGTCTCATACAAATTATTTAAATTAACAGTCCAAATTATGGGGCCCACTTTAGATTCGTCGTGAGCCAGAAATTGGACTTATTTGATTATCTTACGATTGGATTGTTGACGTTTATTTGAAGGTTAAAAGCGTAAAATAACGGATGGTCTTATTTCAACAAACAAGAGTTCATGAATCAGAGGTTGGAATAGTTCAATCGATCTGATTTGGATAATTTCTGAGCGCCTGTGTATCAGGTGTCATACGCTACCAGAGTATACATTAACTCCCCAGCCTGAATCCGGTGAACCACTGGCTAGAGATCACGTGGCATGGTAATGGTTCAAAGCCATGTGCTAAGAAATTTTACACGCGTGCTACACGCAACTCGAATTAAACCGTCTAAATCTTGGGATCCGCTTTAGATGGCTCAGGCAGCCAATTGGTAGACATGGAACGGATGGTTAGTATAAAAAGTAGCCACTAGTAGGGCCCATGATTAGAGTTGGGCACCGGATGACTTGACTTGCCTGACTCAACTCGTCCGACTCGTTCAGACCTGACTCGACCCGGTCTGAATCGGTGAGTCGGTACGAACCAAGTAAGCTTCGCCTTATCAGAATTCAAACTGAGTTGAGTTCAAGTTACCCAGTAACTCTATCCAACTCGACTTGATCCGAAACTTGACTCAACTCGGATTCGGGTATATATATATATATATATATATATATATAAAACCATAATTTCTAACTCTCTCTAACCCTATCCGCCGCACCTGACCTCGACCCTGACCCGTTCCCAAACTCTCTCTCTCCCTCCTTCATCCTCCTCCTTTTCCAACCCGGTGGCCACCCACCACCATAACCTCTCTCTCTCTCTCTCTCTCTCTCTCTCTCTCTCTCTCTCTCTCTCTCTCTCTCTCTCTCTCTCTCTCTCTGCCAACTCGACCCGACTCGATACTTTTGACCGGGTCAGACTTGGTCTGGATTAGTCCGGGCCAGACTCAGACTCGGACTCGGATCGGGTCAGGCATGCTAGACTTGGTACTAAGTCGGGTCGAATTTGTGTTAGGCCTATTTCAAAACTGGATCACGTCAGGTCAGCCCTAACTCTTTCCAACTCGACTCAATGCCCAACTCTACCTGTAACTGACCTGACATTGGGTTGGGCTCAGGCAGAATGTATCGGATTCAGTCTCAGGGTTAGGCTATACAAACGCCAACCCAATAAAACTTTGGTCAATCTTGGGTTGAGGTCTCAAGTTGCCCGACCCAACCCAAACCAAACCCGATTGATATATATAAGTTACTTATAAATTATTATTGAGTGCAATCGCCTGTGTTAAAAGCATTGAAAATTCTAGAACCGTCGAGTCTCATTGGCCCACATCATTTTCAATGACTTAAGCTAACAAGATGCGCTGGACTTTTCTCTTCCAAATAGATTCCGTGCTACACAACATGACTTTTAAAGGAGTAGTTGTTCTATATTTTAGCTTGTTTGTTTAGAAGAAATAGAGTTATTTACCATAAATAAGTACAAATATATAATTAATGAAATTATAAGTATAAAAAATACGACATGTATTGAAATATAACAAACTAATATAATAACAAAAATATTAGCATGTATTCACTCATGCAACCCAACCTTGTCCACTTGAGTTGGGCTTGGGTTGAGAATTCCCAATATGAGGTTTGAGTTTGGTTAAGGTTGAAGTATAAGAATCTTGGGTTAGACTAGAGTTGAGTACTAACCTGACCTAACTCGCTCGACTTTCAACCCTAGCCAGAAGTTCTAAGTCCATCCGTGGGAACCGCCGGCCTTATTTGTGCCACCTCATTCATGATGAGAGCCAAAAAACTAAGACCAATCCAAAACTCAGTGAACCACATATCAAGAAATTGTGACGATGGGATACCCACCAATGAAACAGTCCAGGGGCCACTGATATCCATGTGCCATCCAACCCATTCATAAGGTGAATCCCACCAGGTTTCACGGTAAAGCCAAATATCTGACTGACCCAGAACTTTAGTGTGCACCTAGGTTTCAATGGTAGGCATCCCCATCTCACCTTTTCCTTTGTGTGTGGCCCACTTGAGTATTGCATCAGTCTCATTTTCGGGTCAATGTCCAAACATGAGCTTGCTCAAATGATCAACGGAGTAGATTACATATATACATAGCCATGGGTTCCACGGAGCTAGGCTCCTTACAACAGTTGCACGAGATTTGCGTCTCATTTTACTGAACTTGACTCGACATGAAATCCAACTCAATACTGACTTGACTCGATTTGAAACCTATATATATATATATATATATATATATATATATATATATAGAGAGAGAGAGAGAGAGAGAGAGAGAGAGAGAGAGGGCATGCTCATATATATGCATGTGCGCACCTTTGCACACGTGTCATGGGTGTCATAAGATGCAAAATCCCATGCAACTTTAGGAGGTGAAGTTTCACCTTGATCTAAGATTCTGGTAGGCCATGGCAAAGAGAAATTCAAATCAAGGGAATAAACTGTTTGCATTTTTCATGGCCCACCGAAGTTTTGGTTCAAAGTAAAAAATTCGTACAAGGGGGTTTCATGAGGTTCTGCTTCATGTGGACCGTTCAAATTTCGAGACTGATCAGATATGATGAGTTCTCAAAAAAGTTTGTATGTAGTACGTACGAACCGGTTTGCGGGTGAGCGTTATACACACACACACACACACACACACACACACACACATACACACACACACGTTGTAGGTGATGGAGAGGCTACAATTCCAGCAGGTGCACCTAGGTTTTCTAAGTTGTGATTTCAGCCTACAGATACCTACTGCACCCAACCTGACTTAGTGCCGACTCGACAGACTCAGTATTTGTGACCGGGTTAGATTCAGTCTGGATTAGTACAGGCTAGACCTGGGATGGGATCAGGTTAGGCATGCTAGACTTGGTATCGAATCGGGTCGAGTTAAGTAAAGTCTATTTCAAAACCAGGTCGAGTCAGGTCAGCCCTAACTCCGTCGGTCTCAACCATGCCCAGCTATGCTTAAAATATCCAAGCCCATCGGATGGGTTACACCATTCAGATGCCATTCATTGCGTAAATATCAGGCCGATCTTATACATTAAGTGGGCCACAGACCCGTGAAACCAGTAGTGTTGCTGATCCAATACGCATCCTTGGCAAGCCTAATTACTGATTTGCCAGATTCTCGTACTAGTTTACGTGATGGGAAGCAAAGGGGCATGGAAGCCGCTTCGGTGGATCCTTGACTGTGGGGCCCATAGTGATGTATACCTCTTATATCCACGCCGTCTATATGTTTTTCCACCTCGTTTTAGGGCATAATCCAAAAAATAAGGCAGATCTAAATCTTAAGTGGACCACACCACAGGAAATAGTGGTGATTGAATGCACACCATTAAAAACTTCTTGAGGACTGCCGTAATGTTTATTTGCCATCCAACCTGTGGATAAGGTCACACAGACCTGGAACAGGGGACCACAAATCTAAAACTTTTGCGGCCCAGAAAATTAGTTTTTAATGATAGTTGTTAAATCAATACTGTTTCTTGTGGTGTGGTCCACCTGAGATTCGGATCTGCTTCGTTTTTTATTTAATGCCCTAAAATGAGCTTTCGAAACGGATGGACGGAATAGATATAAGATACATAAATCAAGGTGGGCCCCACAGTCAGGGAGACCTCTGTGGATCCACTAAAGCCGCAGGCAACGGACATGATCTTGCACATAGGCCACGCTGACACGTGCTTGTCATTGCATGTGCCTTGATATATGGTAATCCTTATATAAAAGGGGATAGATTTATTGGCCAGCCATGGCAGAACACAGATTTGCATACTGACGCTACATGGTGCTCTGTGGGCCCACCATGATATATTTGTTTTATCCATGCCGTCCATCCATTTCGCCAGATCAAGGAAAACAGTGGTGATTGAATGCCCACCATTAAAAACTTCCTAGGCCCCCTGAAATGTTTTTTCTCCATCCAACCTGTTAATAATATCACATAGATATAGATGAAGGGAAAACACAAATGTCAGCTTGATGGCCCCAAGAAGTATTTATGGTGGGATTTCAATCCCTAGTTTGTAGTCCACCTGAGATTTGGATCTGCCTCAATTTTGGAATCATGCCTTAAAATGATCTGGAAAAATGGATGGATGGCATGGATAAAACACATCCATCATGGACCATGGTGCGGTCCACAGAGCACCGTCCAGTAGCGAATGCTACTGGCAGCGTCCGTGCAATCCGCGTCTGCCAGACAATGCATGATCTCAACCATCCATTTGGTGACCCCTACCGGAACAGGCCACGGTGCAAAAATTGCAATGAATGTTGGGTGATTGGACGAGGATTGCCTTCAACCCCCGGCCACAGGAAGTTACGGCTGTCGGAAGCTAGATGGGGCGGACCGAAATGTTTACGAGAAATCCATCCCATCCATCCATTTTTCCAGCTCCTGTTAGGACGTGAGCCCAAAAATGAAATAGATCCAAGACTCAAGTGGGCCACACGACAAGAGAAGGTAGAGATTGACGCTGCCACTCACCTGGTGGCTAGTAGTCGGTGCTCTGTGGGCCTGACATAATGTATGTGTTTTATCCACACCATCCATACATTTTTACATATTATTTTAGGTCTTGATCCAAAAAATGAGGCAAATATAAAACTTAGGTGGACCACACCACGAAAAACAGTAGTGATTGGATGACCCCTTTAAAAACCTCTTAGGGTCCAATGTAATGTTTATTTGACATCCAACCCGTTGATTAGGTCGTAAGGACCTGGATTAAGGGAAAAAAGAAACATCAGCTTAATCCAAAACTTTTGTGGCCCACAGGAAGTTTTTAATGGTGAGCATTCAATCAACAGTGTGGTCCACCTGAGAATTGGATCTAACTCATTTTTGGGCTCATATCATAAAATGATCTGAAAAAATGGATGGATGGCATGGATGAAACACATACATCATGGTGGGGCCCACATGGCACCGACCACTGGTCATTGGCTAGTGGCAGGGTCACTAGCCAATCCGTTTCCGCATGACACAATACTTGTGAAAATATTGCCAGGTGGGATTATCAGAACTGCAAATCTGGTGGCGCAACGCGATTACCACCAATTGATCCACTCAATCTCCTCCGTACATATCCCACGTTTGATGATAAGAACTGGGACCCACATGTGACCCCAAGTGCGTTTAAGTTCTTCTGTTGTTTCTATTTCCTTAGAAGTCGATAAAAGCCTGCAGAAAAATACTCATGCTGACCCCTCCAGTACCTGGAAAAAGCTGTGAGCCCCACCATGATGTCTTATCCACACCGCCCATTCATTTTTCCAGCACATTTTAGGGAATGAGCTGAAAAAAAGAGAGAGATCTAAATCTCAAGTGGACCACACCACAAGAAACGGGGGTGATTGAATGCCCACCATTAAAAACTTCCTAGGGCCCATTGTAATGTTCATTTGCCATCTAAACTGTTAATTAGTTCACACAAACCTGAATAAAGGGCAATCATAAATATAAGCTTGATCCAAAACTTTTGTTGTCCTGGGAAATTTTTAATGGTGGCTGTTTAATATGTTTCCACACACCGCCAGGTGTAAGCACACATGCACAAACTATATGAGTAAATCGTAATCGCACTAAGAGAGATTAACAATCTTAATATTTCGTTGACACAGAGCCATACGCATATCTATACCCAAAAAAGGAGAACATCATTTGAAGGGCACATGACTAACAGATGAACAACACGTGTAACCTTTAGCTTCACAGGAAGTTTTCAAAGTCGGTGGTTGTCTCAAAACAAATCAGATCAACACCAAAAGAAAATGTTTTCCATGGACAGTTGATATTTTCTTGGAGGGTAAGAAGGAATTGAGAGCAAGCCTATCTAAATTTAGAAGCATATCGTGTTCCATGACACCACGTAACACACGATCATGACATAATCAAAGATTAATATGGAAACTACAACATGAACACTGCCTCTGCAAGCTTATAAAAGCAGCAATCGAAGAAGAGCTTATGATCTCCTCACAATCAATCAATCTCTCTAAAACGCAATAGTGTTTATTTCTTAATTTAACTTCTTAAGCTTTAGTCACTCAACTTCCGTCCAGCCATGTTGTTGCTATGAAAATTTTATAGAATAATATTTTTTCTGTAAAATATGGAATCCAAAAAATCCAAGTTGATCTGAAATAAGGATAAGTTGAAGCGGTCTGGGACGCTGTCCTTAAAGTGTTATTTATCCCTACTCAAGTGAATTGAATATGCTGATATGTTACAGGCAAACCACTTCTAAGATATGACGCGCTTGATGTGAGTCTGCATTCAGCAAACACGAAGGCCCACTACTAGAACTCTGTTACACAGTCTGGCAGAAATACAAAAAAGAAAAATTCCAAAAAAGAAAAAGAGAAAAGGAGATGTTGGTAAGTAAGACCACTGCACTGGTCTATTCTTCTTGTTCTTCAGCTATTGGTTCAATGGTTTAACCTTGTTGTCTTGTTGGAGTCACTGGAGTATTGAGAGGACTGGCTATCTTAATTCGTTTGGGTTTGCTGGAATGGATTGAGAGATATTTTGGAAACTCATCCAATCCCTGTTTATATAGACTGTGGTGGCTGGGGGTTATGGTCCAGGGAAATAAATCTCATTGACCGTTTTCTAGCTGTTAGAGAAAACTAGCCGTTTATGGCCGTTTTCTGACTGTTATGCATGAGTTATTACTCATGCTGCATGCTAACTGTTGTGAAACAGTAGTTAGTCGTTTTCTACTTGTTGAGCTAGTCATGCAGCAGTTACAGCATGGTTTCTGCATTAATGACACAGTTGTTACACTTCTGTTGCAACAACCATATTCAGCCTCTCTATATATACTGGAGGACTTCTCTCTCAGTCCTCTAGTCTCCCTTCCAACCAGTCACTCACCTTAGCCACCTAGTCGTACCGCGACTCGCACGCGTCTCGTTCCGGTTTGCGAAGGAGCAACCCTTGCGAAGTGCAAAATGCACCACTAGCGCCTCTACAACCACACTGCCTCACATACCCTCGCCCTCACACCGTGACCGAGACCGAGTTCGTGCCCGAGCGCGCGCGCGTTCCAGTGCACACAAGTCTCATGGTTCATGGACTATGTGGGCAAATAATAAGGTACTCCACTGTTTTCATATAAACCACAAAATCTTCTCCCCTTTCCCATATGAGACTACTCTCAAAAACCCTCAAAAAACTTTTTTACAGAACTTTTAATATATTATATTATATTATATTTTAAAATGTATTTTATAACAGTTACAATAATTCTTATTTCTTAATTTAACTTCTTACCTTTAGTCACTCAACTTCCGTCCAGCCATGTTACAATAAGTCCAAAGCCATTAGAGGAACTTAGATTCGCTATTGTTCGGTATCATCATTGTAGCACACAGGTTTGGATATGAGTAAATGAATATAAATGGGTGAAATCAGGAGTAAAGGGAGATATATTGCATTTGAAGTGTGTTTAGATGGAAGTAAATGCATATAAATGTAAAGAAATGAAATGAGAGGATTTGAAAGTAAATGATTTGAGCTCCCTTGGAGAGTCACACATGTTAATAAAGGTACTACTATGCACATGTTGGCCAGTGATGTATTACACATACTAAAAAAATAGAGCAAATATAAGCTACGTTACTAAAATCACAACGAAAGAATTCTAAATTGACAATTAAAAAATGCTGGCAATTTTATGGCTTACCAGACACGAAATTTCTTCTCTTATTACAACACGTCTGTTAAATATCACATATGTACACTATGCATTTGAGATATCACATATATTCTTATGCATATATCAAAAAATTCAAATACATTCCAATTCCTCCCATTTAAACAAAATATTTTGATTTCCAATGCATTTCATTTACTTCCATCCAAAGGTAACCTTGTAAGCCATTACTCTCAATTCATTTACCTTCAAAACCATTTCCCATTTACTTTCATTTACAAGCTTCCAATCGAGCCAAGAGGAGTAAATTAAATAACACGACCGAGGTCATCAAATTTCCAATTATCGAGTTCATATCTAGCTCATAATTAATATATCACCAATCACATCCTACTGACTTCATACGTACTTCCCACAATCATTTTCCTAACACAAGCAATTATAGGTATTTATTTCTTCTTTGTTTAGTTTATTTTCCCATTAGCTGATTATACAGACTTTAAATTAATAAAATCAATGATACAATATTGTAATCTTATCCTATTATTAACTTACAGAGAAATCTAATATGCTATCATTTTTCAAAGAAAAGTACCCTGCTCAAGGCAAAAAGAACCCATTTTGAATGACTAACCCTCTACTTATAAAATCACCCGATCACTAGCGTTCAACCGATTCAACTGCATCACTATTCATAATTACACACATTTGTCCAAAATTGAGCCATTCATTACATGTGTAGCCACATGTCCGAACTGAACAGCAACACAATCACCGTTACTTATGGTGTGGACCGTGTGGTCCACCTTAGATTTGGATCTGCCTCATTTTTGGGCTCATGCACTAAAATATCCCAAAAAAAAAAAAAAAAAGGCATGGATAAAACACAAACATCATGGCAGGGCCCACGGTTTTTTGTCAGCACCTACCAGTACCGAGCTGGAGGTGTCACTACCAAATCTAGTCCCTCCCTGTGATGCTTCGAAACACATCCAAGTCTTCATATCCTTCAAATGATTTCGTCTCAATTTTGCTTATCATGTTGGATTTTTTTTTATTTTTATTTTTTTCTAATTTCCTAATTGAGCTGAAGTAAGAGCACGTTTGCTACTATTTATCAAGTGTCAAAAACAAGGCCCACAGATGAAGCACTCTAGTGCATTAAAACAGAAGATGCAAATCACGGCACCCATTGTGGATGGACAATGGCTTCAAAATCGTACAACCAGCTGATTCCACCTTTGAATTCGGACCCATTTGTCTTCAACCATCCATCTGACAGCCGAAAACTAGCTAGCACCGTTGCATCATGGCAATTTTTTTTTTCTCAATACTCCACCCAGAATCATCATCATCATCATCGAGCTAGTTGTTGGTGTCCAACACTCCTGTAGTGCAATACAAGCTTTGTCGTTACACCGTCCCACTCCCACGTTTTCTTTTCTCCTGCATCCTACCCCAGTTTTATTGGGTTCTATCACTTTGCAGGAGTGCAAGTTTGAGCTAGGCTGACTAAAGTGTTGGGGCGCTGCACAAGTGCCACACGGGTCGAAGTGCCCAAGTCTGCAACATGCAGCTTCCTTACTCCTGCAGCTGAATCAGCACACTTCCTGCAACTGAGAAGATAATAGACTTACAGTTCCAGCAAAAAACTACATGTGTAACAATCATCAACCAATTCTAAGTAGTGGTGTGGACCTGGCCCAAGGTCAGGCCACTTAGGAGTGAGATTTGGAGCCTGTCTTGAGCAGGCCTAGGTGATCAGCCTAGTAATTACTTGGGATTGCACCTAAGCCAGACCTAACCCAAATAATTTTAACATCAGTTGGCCGAGTTTTTGGATGGTTGGTCAAGGCGGCCCTCCGTTTTCCATCCTTCTTATCAGGTGCAGGCAAGGTAACACAGCTTGTGACACCATAACATCCTTCCCGCTACCAGGGCACTAATATACAACATCAGAACCATGAAAATGGTAGGCCCCAACATGAAGATCACCTGGGACAAAAATCAGGCCGTTCCACTCATCAGGCGGGCCACACCAGTGGAATCAATGGACAATGGACAGACTGAGTCAGCATACAGGTGTAGTCCAACCATTAAGCAGATCAGCCTGATTTTCAAGAACAATGATCTTCATGGTGGGGCCTACCGTTTGCACAGTACTGGTGTCCTGCACAAGTAGCATGTTGGTGAGATTGTACAGAACCACAAGTTGTGGAAACATTGCCTGTGTGTGTCAGTTCACTTCTTTTTTTCCCGTGGGGCAAAAGGTTCAACTACCGCTAAATTTAAAACAATGGACCTCAACATGGATGGGATATAACCCTTGGTATTTGGCCTTGTCTACTTAAAATGTGTAAAGATGATGTTTTTTCCCCTGCCCCAACCATGCATTTGTAGGCCACAATATCAATTGGTCAGTATCTTCACATTTTAAAGATCTATAAGACATTCCCCATCAGAGCCCGATATGCACAAAACCAACTAATCAGCAAACTACATATCTGATGCTGAGCAGGAGCCCATGATCACTCTTTTAAATTTTAGTGTTAAAGCAGCATCCATGGCGTATACATGCGACGCACGCATCTCATGGATAGGCAATGCAAGGTAGAGAACAGGGAAATGCAAGGTGGTAGAAGAGACTATGTTCTGTCAGCTTCTGTTCACTACAGAACATTTAACTTTTCATACAGGAGAATTCCTCAAGGAATGTCATGTGAGTCATCCACATGGTCTGGTTCTCATGCCGCAAAGAATTAGTTGCGAAGTCAGGTGCTACACACGTCATGCCGCACTTTGTGAAATAGAAAATTCTCTCAGGTTCCAAGAATTACCTTGGGCCAACATTTACAGTTTTCTCCAGAAGTTGATGAATCCATCTGCAAGAGACTTCAGGCCTCCCCACACTGTCGATCTTTCGGGCGGTGGTTCTTCAGAATGCACCCATTTAGAGGTCTCTCTGAACAAAGACGATTAGCAGACCATATTGAGATTCCAATTGCATTGACAACCTATTTTGGATAATTCACAATGTTGTTTAAAAGGGAAGGGCTAGATGGATCGTCCACGCAGTTGGGATGTGTATCCAGACCTAGTTGTGACCCTGCTGCAAATGGAACCATATCCAGAAACTCATACTGATTGGCTGTCTTAATCATCTGATATCATCCGTTGAATTTGTGCCACTGATCATTTTCTTTTTCACTACCAATTGATGGTCACAAATTAGATGGTTAGCATCATCAACCTGTAAGTATCATTCCACTATATACTCCATCCACAACAGGGCCCAAATTTTGAATGGCCTGGATTGACATACATGTATGCCATGTGCAAAGTGGAGTTGCAAGTAAGCAAGACGGAGAAACTTCCTGATGCTTAAAGCAGGATGAGCAACTCCTTTTACACTGGGATATGAAGGATCAGTGATTGAATGCTGACCAGTTGCCTATAAGCTCAAGAACATCGATCAAGGCAATTTATGAGTGTTTCTAAACAACAGAAAGCGATTATAGTAGTAATACCAACGAGAGACAACATGCTGACCTTTGAGACTTCTCTGATTCATGACCTTCTTGCCCACCTTTCAGCACAGATTCTCCCTTCAAACCATCCAAAACTTTAGAAGCAGTTGCATCTTTTCTACTACTTTCTACTTCTTCAAGTGGTTGTACAACTTCAATTCCACTTCCAGCAGAAACAGTGTGGGTCTGCATAAGCAAATGGGAGATGTTACCATGGCTCTTTGAAATGGAATATGTACTAGAAGAATGGTGCTGGGATGAGGAATTTATGAAGAATATATAAGAGTTTAATACTAACAGAAGAATCTTGTATGCTGGAGGCTTCTGAACAAGCAGTAGCTTGTTTTTTAGTACTAGCAATCGGGGTAGATGCCAGATCTCCAGCAAAATCCCCAATATTATCCTCTGAGCGTTCATTATCAAATTTCTGATCGCAAACCTCCCTGTCTATTCCCATATCCAACCGAGTTTTAGGCTTCCGGCCTTTGATGCCAACAGTTTCTGCACCTCTTCCAAGCGACTCATCCAAGGGGCTACTTACTGTTGCGACATGATTTAAGGCCTCTTCATTCAAGGCCTTTTTGACCTGAATAGTAATCTGGGGCTCTTCCTTGGCCATTTTAGTGCTTTTAACAATTTCGATGCTGGAGTTCTCCTTCATGCCCGAGATCAGATCACAAGAAGTGGAACCTGCAGTTGTCATAGAACCTGAGACCTTGTTGATTTCAGTAGAAACTTGTGATTCTTCCTTTGCATCAAAATGAGGAAGAATTGCTTTCTCTGTCTTTCCCACTACAGTTTCAATTTTCTTGCTTACAGGTGACTTGTTATATTCATATACCATTTTCTGAAGGATCTCTCTAATGGCATAATAACCCCCACCAACATGTTTCCTAGCAAGGGAAACAGAAGGGAATTTCCCTGCATTCATGGCTCTGTACCTGCAAAGATCCCATATGACATTTATTCCAATAAGAACTTTACAATGACACCAAATACATTGAGATAACCCATCAAGGTGATGCACATGTATCAGCCAGTTAACAATATGTTTAGTTTTCACACAAAAGCATTTATATACAAGATAGTATGCTCAACTGACTCAGTGATTGATTGACTTGAACAAAGCCAGAATGAAGTAGTTCCTCAATTTTCAAAACCCAAAATAACACGGCTTTGAAACTGTTTAAAAAAACCAAGTATTTGAAAACCTTAGTTTAATATCCATTACAGATCTTAACTGAGCTTTGAGTTGTAAATGTAATGCGGGCCTGCCAAACTCTAATATCATCAGCTATAAGCCAGGGCCGGGTGATCCTGGCTTACATAAAAGGCAGAAATTGCAAATATTTGGCAAAAAAAAAAAAAAAAGACAATTGATTATGTTAATAAAGATATACTATATTGTTATCAGTCTCACAAAAGGAAATGGGGTATTTTCTTTTAAATATTTCAAATATTTTCTAATCAGCAGCAATGGGAACTTTTTTAGACTCTTAAAACACGAACAAGTACCCCATCCAGCTTTGAGTTCGCCTGGATTTCGGCCTCTTCCAGTCCGAGTTGGGTTTCATGTCAACAACAACAGCATAAGCAACTGCCTACTAACTTGACTATAATTAGAATGGATGTTATACTTGAACAAAGCCAGTTAAATGCTTGGTCAATCTGACAATAATCAAACATTACTTGCAAAGTTACTTCGACAGAGCTGGGATGCCATTCAAATTTGAAATAGTTCCAACAATAGGACTTCAAGAAGCAGGAAAAGAATAGTACTTGTCAACAAAGGATTCCAGCATAGCAGCCCGTTCGTGTTTTGATAATCTCTTCTGACCTCTTTGGGGTTTAGATGAATCAGAAGGTACTGAGGCAGCAAAGGATCTTCCACGCCACTGTATATTTGATCCATGTACTGCATTGGATATCTCAATGGACACTGTAAAACTATCAATGTCAGATTTCCCTTCATTAAAAAGGAAAAGCAAATTAGTTCCTAATGAGAATTTTATCTAAAAATGTTATCATTTGCAACATGCACATCAGATATAAATTGCAATATAAGTTCATATATAAAACTACACTGCATACACAGTGTATAACTCTGCAAGACTCTGATCTCAAAACCCACAAGTGGTAATGAGCAGGAGTGACAGCGAGCTGAGTGTTCTACTTGAACTTTGTCATATCTATTGCACACCCCCACCAACGAGCGATACACGCGAAGAAAGAGGTCAGCCCCCCGCCTTCTAAAAATCACTTAGGCTGTTCCAGTGAGCAGCCCATTCATTCCTTCTCCCTCCCTGGCTGTAGCACTCATCACGTGTGGCGGCTGCAATCCCATGAAACGACCAACTCCTATTCATTCTATGCATTGGAATAATGCACATGATCCTACCCCTAGCGTAACACATATTGCAGTACGTACCAAAGTGACCCACGATCCAGGTAACCTTGATAATAACAATTTCATTTAGAAATAAACAAAGAAGTATTGTCAAAGGACAGAGAAAGCATTCCCAAAACAATGCCTAGATCTCCAAACAGCCTCATTTACTAGGGTCAGCTGTCTCACTACCCCCTCTCTACACAAGTGAATGGAATGTTGGACCAGTTAATTTATGTCCATCTAACAATAGAAGCAGCCCATGCATGTCATCATCAAATACAAAAGAAAATACCCATGGCTTGAAATGCTTGTTTGAAGCCCACGACATCACATTTCATGTGGCCCCCTTTTACCTAATACATGTCTAGGGTAACATGAAGAGAAAGTACTAAAACCTTCTTTAAGAGCTTTTTGTTCCACCTCAGCCATGAAGAATCACAAACTGTACCATTCTCATCCCAAGCACTCCATCCACTCCAGAATGTCATTTATCACTGCTTAGTTCTCCATTAGAGTTCAGCTTACAAGGCCCTGAGGGTAGCCACCCCTACCTCTCCTTTTTTCTCTATTACTTTGTTTTTAATTGGTACTTTCCAGTTAACATTCTTTAACCTTTTTCTACTGCGCCAATTGAACAAGTTGGCCAGAATAACCAAAAAAGGGGACACCGAGAATACTCTCAGTATTCCATAAACACTTAAGGAGATTTCAAACCAAGATAAATTGAAGTATACATAATCCATAGCAATCACAATACTGATATTAAAAAATTAAAAAAAAAAAAATTAAAAAATTAAAAAATTAAAAAAAAAAAAAAAATTAATGAACAAAGGGAATGTAATGCAGGGGCATTTTTACACCGAGCTCAAGTGGGGTGGCCTGTGGGATGCGAGGGCACACTCGGGGTAGGCAACCCACAGAACCCATATAATTTGGGGCCCTTGTGAGGCGGAACCCATGTGATTTGGGGCCCACAAGGGGGCGGAACACATCGTGATGGGGACATCATGCGCACACGCGCACGCACACCACCCCCCATACGCACGTACGTACGTAGAAGGAGGATCCCATCATCGATCTGATTCGATGACGACATCCAGGGAGGGCCCCCCTAGCTAGAAGACAAGTTTTGGTTCAGAAAAGTGGGCCCGATAGTCAAGAAAAGCCCATCATAGGATCTCATTATCGTGGCCCACTCGTCTTTCATTTTTAGGTTTTGCTTATTGTTATTATTTAGAACATTGTGAATGCTTTAGATTTCTGTGTTTGGTTCTTATTTTAGTTTACTTCATCGCCAAGTAATAGGTTGCGCACATGGTGCGAATTTTTGGGGTATAGGGTTTTCCTATAAATAGGCACCCCTTGTAGTTCTTTTGAGACATTGAAGATTAATAAAAATTCTGCGTTTTCCTAATCTCTGAGTTGTGAAGCCTAATTAGGTGCGAAGCCCTCCCTTCATCGAAGGGCTAACTACCGTGGTGCGAAGCCACATCTATCCTGATTTGCCCCCATTCATCGCCATCTCTGCTACCCATCTTCTATCATCCCTTCTTCTCATCTCACCCCATCATCTACACTTTAAATCAATAATCTATTGCAGCAATTCTCCTCCCTACATCAGAATTTCAGAATCTGGCCCTACAGGAGGGCTGAAACTTTGGCGGAATACCACGCACAAACTGTACATCGGATCGAGCTGAGATTTGGGGGTTTTGGAGTCCATCCCTGGCCGAATCAGGGCCAAGGTGGCCTTTTTCTGAATAGTGGGCCCCACACACGTGCAGCCGGGATCACACGCATATCCGTCTGGGCCATTGTTGTTGTCAACGCGCGAGATCGTCTTTTGGCTCAGGTTTTTTTATCCTCTTTTATCCTCTCATAGTCGTTTTTCATGAAACCTAGCCCTAAATTACGTTTTCCCTAAGTTATATGCCCATTTTCTTACCCTAGGATTCCTTGATTTGAAATTGGTGAATCCCTTGGATTAGGGAACTGATTACTATGCATGTGTGGATGATTATTTCTTATCTTTGAGTATCGTTTGGTTCATAATTTTTATTGATTCAGCCCTATCATGTGTAGGCCTTGACCCGCATAGATTCCCCTTTAATTAAATGTTTGGATTTTCATGTGGGATGTGGAATTTGTGTAATTGTTTCTAAACTAACGTGATCTTAAGCCTGAAATCTTGCACATCATATTTAAATTTCATGTCCTGTATCACATCGATTTGGGACTCACAAGGAGGGTTCGGCCAAGTACCAAACCCATGGATGTGGGGCCTGGGCTATGAGATAAACGGATTAATTCGTCATGCTCTTGTAGACACCCCACCCAGGCTAATCTTGATTTTGTTAAGACAATCCGAGAACCATGATCATATCCTAAACCTAACCCTAATCCTAACCTAAGCCATCAGGAATCATCATTCAATCCAGACCATGTCCAAAATCGACCTATTTCTCGAATCATTTTTGGGTAACCATCGAGCCGACTTCAAGCCATTTAGAGCCAAATGTCCAAAAGGAACTTTGTTTCAATCTAAGGACCCAAAAAAGGACTCACCAGATGAATTTCGAGGAAAACCGTACCGAGGTGGTAATCGGATTACCGCCGGCGGTAGTCAAATTACCGCTTCCTCCTAGAAAATACGCACGGAGCCAGTCACACGAGTTCCGGACTCAACCAGGTCCGGGCGGTAGTCGGACTACCGCCGGCGGTTGTCGGATTACCGCCGGCGGTAATCGGAATTCCGCCGCGTGCGGTCTGAGCAGGGACAGTTGTCCCAGCGTCCAAAGTCAACTTTCCTATACATTTACCCTCCCCATCCTCACTATTTACCGTTTTACCAGCCCCTTTAGCCAATGGGAGCATGCCATGTGGCATCTCTCTCCTCTCCACCAATCACCATATGCCACATCAGCATTTGCCCTCCTCTTATCCTCTATTTACCAAACAACCATTGGAAAGGGCTATAAATAGCCCTCTCCCCTTTCATTTTCACCATAAGGAAGGAGCCACCAAGGGAGGGAGAGAGTGAGAGAGAAAGAGTGAGAAAAAAAGAGAGAGAGAGAGAGAGAGAGAGAGAGAGAGAGAGAGAGAGAGAGAGAGAGAGAGAGAGAAAGGGTGAAGGAAGGGAAGGAGCTCCCAAGCCTTCAAGCTCAAACTTTTCCAGCCACCTCTCAAGCCTTCACCTCAACCCCTTCCAATCCATAAGCTTAGCCCAGGATGATCATGGTTCAGTCTGTATTCTAGCCTAATCAAGAGTCAAGCCAAAGACCCATTTACATACAAGCATTCATCATGACATCTACTCCCTTCTCAACCCCCCTGCTTTTCTAGATCTCTAGTGGACATATGCTCTGTGACTTGCCATACATCGGACCCTGTCACATCAGAAACTCTTAGTGATCTAGTCCACTTTTCTTATCTCTTTGCATAAGCATCATCACATCCGCCCTCTAGACACATTGTCGGACGTATGCTCTGTAGCCTGCCGAAGTCTCGGATCTTGCTACATCAGAAATCCCGTGTGACTAGTCCCATCATGACCGTAGCATCATCATCATCCCTTGAGATTATTTTACCACACCAAGTTGAGACCGTACATTTGTACGGGCAGAGAGGGTGCCTAACACCTTTCCTCTTTGTAACCGAGGTCCCTTACCCGGAATCCCGGATCGTAGACCAGGAGTCAATCTAAGGTCGGAGAAGCTTCGGATTTCTCCAACCTTACGTATTCCGTGGTTCTAGCCGACCGCGGGATTCTGAGATTATTCGGCTAGTGGTGACTCCAACAATCATAAGTCAGCTTAATCATCCCCAGCATCACCATAACACCAACATTTTATAGCAACAACGTGAACAACGTGGACGCCGATTTTTCAGTGTCTACAGAATGGCGACTCCACTGGGGAAAGTCTAGAACGCACTAGCTGAGACCCAACCCGACAACGTGTGGTATACTAATCTCAAGGGACATTCATCACTGCATTCATATAAAAAAAAAAACTTTGGCTTATACTTGTTTAGGCAAAGATTCAAACCATGACCACTCGATCCCGTGCAGCCATGACTTCTCAAGCAACCCATGAAGAAGAGCCGGCACCCCAACCAGCTCCTGAAATATCCGCACCCGCACCCGCACCCGCACCCATGCCTACACCCGTATCCTTGCCAATAGCTCCGACAGATTTGCCAGTCAATGCCACCACACAAGAACTATTACTTCGAACAATGCAAGAGCTACTGCTTCACCTAGTGCCAAGTGCCACACCGAATACACAAATGACCCAACCTAGTGTGCAGAACAGCTCACTCCCTCAAACTCCTTTTGCCTTCTCTCTCATTCCTCCAGCAAATCCTGTGCTCCCTCTCCCAGAAGAAACAGTACAATATCAACAACAGCAAGCAATCGGGAGCAACCCTCCCCCACATCTCTACTCAACACATCACAACAATCCGGTCACAGCACATGCAAATCACAGACAAGAACTGGCAGATGCCCATGAAGGGGGCCAGTTTCGAGTCCAGCTCACTCCCCCTAACGGGAGTAACATCCCGGAATTGGCAGATACCCCAGGCGGGAGCCATTTCCGAACATCTCACCCTCCTCCGAAAGGGAGTGGTGTTCAATTCCAGCTACCTCTCACCACCGGGAGTCCACCTTCTTTCCATCAAACCCCCATTCTGGATCCATATGAAGAAGAAGCGGCAAAGGCCCTACAGCAAGGGGCAAGATACCCACAGCAAAGTAAGTCAGAGATTGATGAGCTACGAGAGCAGCTACAAATGATGCAAAATCAGCTTCAAAGGCAGCAAGGAGTGGATCATCCATCCACCAAATTCAGGGACTTATGTCCCTTTCCCGATGCCAAGGTACCTCAAAACTTTGAGGTTCCAAAATTCAAAAGGTATGATGGTACGGGGTGTCCTATGGACCATTTAAGAGCATTCTGTGGAGAGCTTAATACTCTGGCAGGTAATAATGGAGCGTTGATCCGTTTGTTTCAAAAATCCTTAAAAGGCGATGCGTTAGATTGGTACACGTCATTAGACTACCATCGAATTAAGACTTGGGAACAACTTTCTCAAGCTTTTATTGATCGTTTCGTGTACAATCTTAATGTAGCACCCAAAAGGGCGGATCTTGCTGCCTTAAGGCAGAGGGATGATGAGTCATTGTCAGCTTACGTTGGACGGTGGCGAGCAATGGCGGCTAGAATGAAAACACCCATTGATGACGAAGAGCAAATCTACATGATCATCCACTCGGCAAACCTGAGTATATCTGGATACCTCGTCTCCTATCCATATGCCAACTTTACCCAACTCATCCGTGCTGGGGAACGAGTCGAAGCCGGAATAAGGGCTGGGACAATCTCTCCCTGGTGGCCTCATCAGGCCTCCCCAGTACAACATAATGTGGAAAGAAGGCCTACTGGATATGAGAATGGTAACAGAAGTGTTCCTGACCTCCATCCAACAGAAGAAGACAATCTTGTCGCCTCCACCCAAGGTGCGCAATTCGCTCCTCAAGAAGGACAATGGCGACAACAACAGCAGAGAGAGATTCCTCAGTACCCCAATCATGGTCAGCAGATGAGGATGACCCGGGAACCTAGGCAGTTTACACCGATAGCCCAAACGTACAGTGAGGTACTAGCCACGCTAGTCCAAAGGCAAATACTAACACCGCTACTGCCTAGGCTCCCACCAAACCCTCTGCCACCAAACTATAATGAGAATGAGTACTGTGCATACCACCAATCCCGAGGCCACACAACGGACCATTGTTTCGCCCTGAAACATGTAGTCCAAGATTTGATTGACAACCAAACGATTGTGGTTACCTCTCCTGTTGTTGCCACCACCAATTACACCCTCCAGAATCCCCTGCCGCTGTATCAAGCAAGCCCCACCTCATTGGGCACCCCTGCCACTAATATCATTCAGGGAGAATCACCTTGTCATCCAGTCCAATGCATCCATTCAATCACTGCCAGCCCAACAACAATACCCCCAAGTCTACAAGGGGGGACACCCTGCCAATCCAATCTCTTCGCTCTCAAATAAGAAAGGGGCATCTCCAGCCGGTCCAGTCTCTATTCCCCCAAATATGCAAGGGGCATGCTCATCCAATCCAATCTTTGCTCCCTTAAATATGCAAGGGGCATCTCCAGCCGGTCCAATCTCCATACCCTCGGAACCACCCTCAATCAATTCAATCCATACATCCTCCGTCTCGCAAGGGGCACCATCTGCCTATCCAATCTTTGCTCCAACCCTCGTGATCCAAGAAAATCCTCCTTCTTCGATCAACATACCGCATGCCCTAGTAAAATCAGGGCCCAACTTCAATCATGTGGTAACTTTTCAAGAAGGACATTCTGCTACTCAAAGGGATTTGTCTAGCTCTGCTCAGTCTTCGAACCTTCAAGAGAAGAGTCTGGGACAAGTAGTTCCCGCCTCTAGGAGAAAGGTCGAGGAAGAGATTAATGTTGAGATCTTGATTAGCCCCAAAACACCAACCATCACTTTTCAGGTCTTTGACATCACAGCTTCATTTCATCTGCTCCCTGATCGGTCTTGGATCCATAGAGTCAAGGCTCTCTCTTCGACTCTTCATCAAAAGGCCAAATACATTTTCGAAGACAAGGCGCTGACCATTTTGGACGATCCCAAACAAATCTTTTCGATAGAAGCAGTCAACCATCAAGAGCTAGATATTCCGATCATAGACATACAATGCTCCGATGAGGACATACCAAGCCATAATCTTGAGTTTAAAACAGCGAATTGCATACCTCTTGCATGTCCCATCGGATCAAACTATGTCTTCCCTTCAGTCGAGCACCAACATTTTTATTATCAGCTCGAATATCAAGAAAATGCAAGCATGACAGGACTGGGATATCAGCCTCCTAAGGATGAGATAGCAAAGCACAAATGTATCGGAGGAGAGCAAACTTGGCAAGAGGAAGTCGATCCCTTCATCCACACATCAATCAAATCCATCAGAGAAGGGATCATCCATCCGATTGGCAGGCCAAGATCCACCATGGAGGATCAAATGAGCAAAATGAGCCCAACTAGGCTGTTTGGAAATGACTTGGGCAAGGGGCAAGAATTGCCTCTGATTGACTGGACCACAGTCCGGGTCCCACCTGAGCAGGAAGAATCCAAAGACTCACAATGCATCGAGAATGAGCCGAGGAAAGTGACATCCAACACCAACTCAGAGCCCAATCCCAAACTCATCACGACATTTGAGCACGACAATGAGGGCCCACCTACTAATCCGTCTGGCCCTGCCTCCTGAGGGGAGGGAGTGCAGGGCAATAGCTGGTTCGCAATCCCCAAGACGGCACAATAAAAGAAAATAATGTTTAACTCCTAGAACAGAATCAGGCAATCCTTGGTTCACATCGCCGTCTTTTTTTAAAAAAAAACAAAAAATCAAAAATTTTCAAAAAGCCAAAAACATTAGATATTTTCGAAACACCAAAAAAATCATATACTTGTCAAAATCGAAAAAAATCAGAAAATTCTCAAAAGGCCAAAAACACTGGATATTTCCGAAACGCAAAAAAAAAAATAATCATACACTTCTCAAAAAAAAATCAAAAATTTTCAAAAAGCCAAAAACATTAGATATTTTCGAAATGCCAAAAACTTCAGATATTTGTCAAAATCCAAAAAAAAAAAAAATCAAAAATTTTCAAAAAGCCAAAAACATTAGATATTTTCGAAATGCCAAAAAATTCAGATACTCGTCAAAATCCAAAAAAAAAAAAAAAAAAAAAAAAAAAAAAAAAAAAAAAAAACAACAGAAATTTCTCAAAACACAAAAACAATAGAAAATCCTTCAAAACTCACAAGCAATAATGTGCCAAATGCGTCTGTTACAACACCCGAGTTTAAAGTCGACTCATATGAT
Source organism: Magnolia officinalis (assembly GCA_021015155.1). Classification (NCBI taxonomy): domain Eukaryota; kingdom Viridiplantae; phylum Streptophyta; class Magnoliopsida; order Magnoliales; family Magnoliaceae; genus Magnolia; species Magnolia officinalis. The sequence continues at coordinate 25,031,616 of JAJHSJ010000004.1, read as the reverse complement.
TCCGATCTAGAGTTAGACTTCAAACTCATGGGTTTGAACGAAGCCCAGGATGTGGAAAATGATGATCCAACTCTCGAGCTAGAGGATTCCCTCTGAAAGTTCGAGGCAAAGGCCAATGTCGTCACGGATAATTTTGAAATTGTGAACTTGGGATCCTTTGAGCTCCTTAGAACAGTACGCATCAAGAGATCATCGCCTCCTGAATACAAGCAGAGGATGACAGAATTCTTAAGGCCAGGGCTATCCAACCTCGCATTCTCCTATGAAGCCTTACTCAGATCGAATGAAGAACTAGTCATATGCCATCTGCTATGAAGCCTGAAGACGAGTCCAGCAAAGCTGTCAAGATCACATCTGAAGTCCACGACGAAGTCCTACTAATGAACGATGGAGATAAGTTATTGCGGCATGTCAGGAAGTGCTTCAAGTATTCGAAGCTTGCATAACGGATCCATTCGCATGTTTTGAGTCTTTATAACCCGGCAACACCCTAACCCTCTTTCATTATGGGGTGTGGACATCATCGAAAGAATGAACCCAAAGGCATCCAATGGTCATGAGTGCATTCTCGTGGCAGACAAAAGCAGGCGGCAACAACATCCTACATCATGGATACAAATGAAGCAAGAAGTCAAGGAAAATGATTGGTGGTAAGCTCGATGCAACCAACTACATCTCGAAGACAAAGCAAACAATATCGCCAGGACCAACGACAAATAAGTCTGAAAGAAAGGTTAGCAACATGGTAATCATGCACATCTTATCATTGGGCCTACTACATTCAGGGAGCAACTCCAGGCCATCCTGAGATGGTCCGCTGATCATCCGCGAGGTTCTTCCGGGAGGTGCCCTTCGTCTCACCATCATTAGGGGCAAAGATCTTTCAGAGCCCATCAACGCCGACAACGTCTATCATGGGTAATCCTACTTGACTATGTCAACAACTACAAACGTAAAGCTAAAGTCAAACGACAAAAGGTTAGCATCCTGAGGTACATTCCATCATCATTCCTTCCCTCCAATAGGTGTTCCAGAAAATAAAGGGTTAAAAAAAAAAAAAAAAAGAAGAAGATGAAGAAATTTTTTTTAAAAAAATGGACGGATAAAGCGCGCAGTCAAAAAAAAAAAAAAAAAAAAAGAGAAGAAAGGAAAAAGAAAAGAAAAAGAAAAAAAAAGTCGAACCCAATGAGTGAGAACACAATTCACCATCCCATTTCCCCTCAGGATAGTTTAACCTAATGTCAACAGCTTCACGGTCATGATTGAAGACAAAGTCAGGTAGCCCACCAATTGGGTGCCAATGAATGGAGTCTAGCCTCCCGCCTTTGTACAAGAAAAAGATAAATCAAAAGAAAAATAACATGCCTAAGCAAAATGGGCGAGGTGAAAACCCGAAAGGGCGCCTCGAGTAAAAACAGCGGGCATGTAGCGGACTTGGTGAAAACTGAAAAGGCACCAAGGGTAAAAAGAGCACAGCTGCCAAGGGGTAGGCAAGAGCAAAAACTCGGGACATGGTGAAAATCCGAAAGGACGCCATGGGTAAAAATGACGAGAAGGCCGGTCATGGTGAAAACCTGAAAAGGCGCTATGGGCAAAAATGGCTAGAAAAGAAAAAGAAAAAATAAAAGTGTAGGTACAGGAGAAGCCAAGGCAACAAACAAAGTGAAGAAGCACAAGAAAAAGATAAGTCCCGAATCAGAATTCTGTCAGACTCTACCTAAATCCAAGGGGCATGATCCTAGTATGCGCTATTCTCAGGGAACCGAGATCCCTGGTAAACAACTCAGAATACCGGATTCGACGTGGGCTAAGTTCAATATTCTGATCCCAATCATCCAAAGCACAAATCCAAAAGCAAACACTGGTCAATTTGGCACAAATAAAATTTTATTTTCTGTGAAAATCTTTTTACAAGTACTTTGTTTTCTTTCTTCATAAAAACAAAAACAAAATAAAATTTTCTCATGCATACGGGACAAGCAGATGATCAACATCGGGAACTACAGGTAAGCCCCAACCTCTCATGTAGCGATAATCTCTGCCTGAGCCCCTCTACCTTCATGCGCAGATAGAAGATCTCATCCTTCTCCAGACGGTGTGCCGCGAACATGCTATCCACACCATCCATAGCCATCCTCCCATCCATCAAGCCATCCACACCATCCATAGCCATCCTCCTATCCATCAAAGCATCCACACCATCCATAGCCATCCTCCCATCCATCAAGCCATCCACACCACCTATAGCCATCCTCCCATCAATCAAGCCATCCCCACCATCCATAGCCATCCCTCCATCAATCAAACCATCCAATCCCATCAGCCCATTAGTAAGAACAGGATCCAAGCTATAAATGGTGTTCATTCTTTCAAGAGGGCCCATCACTTCTCCATCTACCCCCATCAATCCACCCATAAATCCCTCATCATTTACGGAGCTACTCACCTTTTCACCATCAATAGACCCACCTAACCCATCATCATGATTGGCCATGATGAATCAGAAAAGGAGAAAGGAACAAGGGATGGATGAGACAAAGAAGAAAGAACAAAATAGAGACAAAAGGGACGATCAGAGAGCGGACGGACGAGAATATCGGAGGAAGGGACAAAGGGAATGAACAGAGAACAGGGCTTGCTGGAAGAAAAGATGGACGAGGGCGGTAATCCGATTACCGCTAGCGGTACTCGGAGTACCGTTTCAGAACAGAGGTGTCATCACTGAATCACTGCAGCACCTGACAGGAGGAGCAGAATGGGCAAATGTCAACGGGCGGTAATCCGACTACCGCCGGCGGCAGTCCGATTACCGCCCGGGCCCACTTTCAGGCAAAACTCGGACAGGGCCCACTTCAGAAGGCTGGGACTACAGAACGTACCTCCATATATGAGAATGAGATCGCATAAATGATCAAAAGATGGTCCAAGAAGGCAACAGCCCGGGCCCATCTTCCAAGGCCCATTTCCAAAAAAAAAAACATTTCGCAGGCCCACTTCAAAAAACCCATCTCAAGGCCCCAGCCCATTTCAAAAGTCCAGGCCCATCTTCCAAGGCCCATTTCCAAAAATTCTAAAAAAATTTCCAAAAATCCCAAAAAAATTCCAAAAATTCCCAAAATTCCCAAAAAATTCCAAAAAATCCCAAAAATCCCAAAAATTCCAAAAATTCCAAAAAATCCCAAAATTCCCAAAATTCCCAAAAAAAATTCCAAAAAAATCCCAAAAATTCCAAAAAATCCCCAAAATTCCAAAAAATCCCAAAGAATTTTCAAAAATTCCAAAAATCCCAAAAAAAAACATATCCAAAGTCTTCAAAAATCTCAAAAAAATACCAAGTAACTCTAAAATAAATCCCCTGTAAATATAAGCCCAAAAGGTTTGCCTCTTCTAATAACATTAGCCCCATTAATTTATTAGTGGAGGCCATCTAACTTTCAAATAAAAACCGTTAGCCCCACCAACTCATTAGTGGAGACAATGCGGCTGTTTACTTATCTTGCAAAAATAAAAACCGAACGACGACGCCCACCCGCGAGATCGAACGGATATTTTTCAAAAATCAAAAAAATAATTTCAAATAAAATCCTCAAGGAGCCTAGCTCTAAAGAGGATAGTTTTAAAAAACGCACGCGTCACGCAGTACATTGAGGAATCTCCCATATTCTCCAGTTGCGGACAGTGCAAACAGTTAAATAAGACTCGATCTCTTCCGGTTTCCCCGAAAGACGATCGAGTCCGTACATGATACATGTATGATTGGCCAGACCTCTATAACTGGGCAGTCGTACAAATGCTAGTAAGATGAGTGGATCTATCTCTGGAAAGAATAATCAAACTCGAAATGAAGACGATCCATTGTAACCAAAGTGTCAGACTCAGCAGATTGCATGGCAAACAGATTACCTGCACATACCTAGCCCGGAATGCTCGCAAAATTTGATCGAGTCCAAGTTGGCGTAGTGAGTTCCCCGTAAGGCCGCACCAACGCGCAGGGCAGCTAACCACTTTGACGATCAAATGGAACGAACATTCCTAGGGTGATTACATAGCAAAGGAACGACAGACCTAACAGTACGGGAATCCTCGTAAAGCCGCGACAAATGTGCAGAGGCCCTTACTTTTCAGACTTACCCTCCAATGCTGTAAACAATCCGATGTGAAAGGGTTGTGATTGGTGATCCGTAAAGCCGCGACGAATGCGCAGGAGACAATCACAACGTTTTCCTCAACCCTCGTGATATGTGCAAGTCATCTTTTTCCAGATAGTCGACTGACAATGATACAATGGTAAGCAATAGATTTGAATCACTACCCTTCATTCTGACCAGAAGGGTGGGGTGTCCACTGGCTTTGACCTTCGGTTGCTCGCAACCTCGGTCAAAGAGGGGCATCTGTAGACACCCCACCCAGGCTAATCTTGATTTTGTTAAGACAATCCGAGAACCATGATCATATCCTAAACCTAACCCTAATCCTAACCTAAGCCATCAGGAATCATCATTCAATCCAGACCATGTCCAAAATCGACCTATTTCTCGAATCATTTTGGGTAACCATCGAGCCGACTTCAAGCCATTTAGAGCCAAATGTCCAAAAGGAACTTTGTTTCAATCTAAGGACCCAAAAAAGGACTCACCAGATGAATTTCGAGGAAAACCGTACCGAGGTGGTAATCGGATTACCGCCGGCGGTAGTCAAATTACCGCTTCCTCCTAGAAAATACGCACGGAGCCAGTCACACGAGTTCCGGACTCAACCAGGTCCGGGCGGTAGTCGGACTACCGCCGGCGGTTGTCTGATTACCGCCGGCGGTAATCGGAATTCCGCCGCGTGCGGTCTGAGCAGGGACAGCTGTCCCAGCGTCCAAAGTCAACTTTCCTATACATTTACCCTCCCCATCCTCACTAATTACCGTTTTACCAGCCCCTTTAGCCAATGGGAGCATGCCATGTGGCATCTCTCTCCTCTCCACCAATCACCATATGCCACATCAGCATTTGCCCTCCTCTTATCCTCTATTTACCAAACAACCATTGGAAAGGGCTATAAATAGCCCTCTCCCCTTTCATTTTCACCATAAGGAGCCACCAAGGGAGGGAGAGAGTGAGAGAGAAAGAGTGAGAAAAAGAGAGAGAGAGAGAGAGAGAGAGAGAGTGAGAGAGAAAGGGTGAAGGAAGGGAAGGAGCTCCCAAGCCTTCAAGCTCAAACTTTTCCAGCCACCTCTCAAGCCTTCACCTCAACCCCTTCCAATCCATAAGCTTAGCCCAGGATGATCATGGTTCAGTCTGTATTCTAGCCTAATCAAGAGTCAAGCCAAAGACCCATTTACATACAAGCATTCATCATGACATCTACTCCCTTCTCAACCCCCCTGCTTTTCTAGATCTCTAGTGGACATATGCTCTGTGACTTGCCGTACATCGGACCCTGTCACATCAGAAACTCCTAGTGATCTAGTCCACTTTTCTTATCTCTTTGCATAAGCATCATCACATCCGCCCTCTAGACACATTGTCGGACGTATGCTCTGTAGCCTGCCGAAGTCTCGGATCTTGCTACATCAGAAATCCCGTGTGACTAGTCCCATCATGACCGTAGCATCATCATCATCCCTTGAGATTATTTTACCACACCAAGTTGAGACCGTACATTTGTACGGGCAGAGAGGGTGCCTAACACCTTCCCTCTTTGTAACCGAGGTCCCTTACCCGGAATCCCGGATCGTAGACCAGGAGTCAATCTAAGGTCGGAGAAGCTTCGGATTTCTCCAACCTTACGTATTCCGTGGTTCTAGCCGACCGCGGGATTCTGAGATTATTCGGCTAGTGGTGACTCCAACAATCATAAGTCAGCTTAATCATCCCCAGCATCACCATAACACCAACATTTTATAGCAACAACGTGAACAACGTGGACGCCGATTTTTCAGTGTCCACAGCTCTATCAGTTCGAGCTTTTAGAGCAAGTGGTTAATTGTCCTGCATCAGAATGATCTCATGCAGCAAGTTTGTCATTCCATTGAAACATGGTGATGCAGAGAAACCAAAGCATTGATAGACCAGTGTGCAATAAACACACCAATTGAATGTGTTAAAGTCCCTTGACATACATTGATATGTCATCCTCTAGCGACTCAAGCTTTTGGAGCAAGTGGTTGTTTCACATGGTATCAGAGTAGAAAGTCAAGTGTTCAAATCTCAGGGCAACAAATATGCCTAAATAATATATTCTCCCATAGGGGGGCTAGGAAAATAAGCTCCGGCCCGATGACCGAAAAATCAAGTCCGGCCTATTTATGGTGTGAGCAATGTTGTCAAATCACATAAGCCATCATCATGTGTTGATCACTTATGCCATCACATAATTGCTTAAATGATCGCTCAGGCCGATGACTTTAAAAAAAAAAAAAAAAAAAAAAAAAAAAAAAAAAAAAAAAATCGAAAAAAAAAAATGGTAAAAAAAATTCTTGAAATTTAAGAAAACTATGTATAATTAGTACAAGTGATTGGATTGGGTTTATTTACCTATTTCATTATAGTTTGACTATTAGGCCATCTATATGTTGAGTTATATTATATTATATATAACAAAACAAATTTAAATAATCAACAAGCTACGCTAAGGAAGAATTGATTATTGAAAACTACAAATATAGAAAATGTATTGATAACTTGAATCTTGATGAGTTGATGCATACAATACAACTTATTACAATCTACAAGAAACTTGATTGTTGGCCATTATGCCATGGCATACTTCCTGCATGGCATCTGCAACCATAGCATAAGCGATTTGAGCCATGGTATAATCGCATATGACAACATTGGGTGTGAGTATCCCTCCACCCTTGCCTAGTATGTTTCCGTGCGGACCTCCACCCTGCACATGCGGGGGAGTCTTTTAGAGGATGGCATATCAATGTATATCAGGGGACTTTAACATTCCCCCGCACGTGCAGGGTAGAACTCCACACAAGAACATACTCGGCAATGGTGGAGGGACACTCACAACTATGCCAAACAACCACTTCTCTAAAACCTCGAGCCGCTAGAGGATGGGGTATGTATATCAAGGCACTTTAATACTCCCCTGCACGTGCAGGGTGGAACTCCGCACGGGAACATACTGGGCAAGGGTAGAGGGACACTCACAACTCACACCATAAATAGCCCCCTGTGGAAGAGTATATTAGGGAGACATGTTTGTTGCTCCCAGGATTCGAACACAAGACATTCCACTCTGATACCATGTCAAACAACCACTTCTCTAAAACCTCGAGCCACTAGAGGATGGCATATCAATGTATATCAAGGGACTTTAACAGAATGATTCAACACACGTTGCAACATTCGGCCCTTTTCCATACCACTGATCAGATGGTTTAGCATTGTCAGATCAAAGTATCGGAGCACCATAGGCAAGCCCAGGAAGGGTCTATGAGATGTAAAATCCACTTGTTCTCTTTAATTCTTTTTTTTTTTTTTTTTAAGTAACTTCCATTAAAGGGAACTGGAGCAACGGCAAAAGAAAGCAACAAAAAAAGAAACCCAAAAGAAGCTGCCGAGATGGCAAGCCGCACCTAACAACCTAGAAAAGAGAGATCAAAAGATCTTACGGGAATTACATTAGAAACCCATTCAATCACCAAACGTTTAGCCCTAGATCACACCACTGAGGCAGGAGAGGAGACATTGTTAAAGCAGCGATTGTTTCTTTACTCCCACACCGCCCACCAAATGGCGATGATGGCCATTCTCCAAATTTTCGATTTGACCTTCCCAACTTTCTGCCCTTTCCAAGTGGATAGCAATGTGGCCGCGGACGGAGGATTGCACCAAGAAACCGAAAATTGCTAACAAAAGTCGGCCTGGATATGAGACGTGAAGGGGCAGTGGACGAGCAAATGATCAGCCGATTCAGCATTGCTCGTGCAGCAAAGACGGATATTAACTATCTGCAAGCCTCGCTTAAGGAGGTTATCCACTGTAAGGATTCTATTGCAACTGGCCAACCAAGCAAAATAGATAAACTTAGGAGGGATTTGGAACTTCCATATGAATGGGACAGCAGGATGAGCACGGGGAACCTCGGAGCAAGAGGTAGAATATAGCGAGTTGACGGAGAATTTGCCCGACTTCTCCAACTTCCAAATGACACCATCTTGCTTACTAGAAAGAGGGGCCGCTCGCTGAAGGCGATCCAGGAGAGCTTCGAACTCCAAAGATTCACAGTCATTCAAATTTCTACAAGTTCTGATGTCCCAAACAATACGACCATCCAAGAGATTATAGCAATTACTAACATATATGTTTTTTGTAAGAAATAGACAGTAAACTTGCGGGAATTGGAGCTGGAGAGGCTCGTCTCCAAGTCAAGGATCTTCCCAGAATTGAATGGAAGCGCCATCGCCGAGCTCAAAAGAAATGTGACGAATGACTGTATTTGTTTGCTTGAGAACCCCTTTCCAGATATGGGAGGCTTTATATGCAGAGTTTGCTTTAGGCCACCAGTCGCCATGCGACGAACCATACTTGCCTTTAATAATCTTAGCCCACAAATTCGCCTTCCCTGTAGCGAATCTCCAAACCCATTTCCCAAGCAGCGCGGAGTTCATCAACTTCAGATTTTTAACATTTGCCCCTCCTTCCTTGAAGCTCTTACAGACGTCATTCCAATCCAGCAAATGAAACTTCTTTGTATTTTCTATGCCGCACCACAGGAAATCTCTTCTGGCTTTGTCAATAGATTTAAGCACCTGGCTGGGACACTTGAAAAGGGACGTGAAATATAAGGGAAGGCTAGATAGGGCCACTTTAATGAGGGTGAGGCGACCCCCCTTAGATAAGTACCTACATTTCCAGGTCGCGAGGAGCTTGTGGAACTTGCTGATTATCTTATCCCACATGGAAATCAGCGGCCGCCCCACCTAAAGAGGAAGACCGATGAAAGAAGTTGGGAAGATAGCCACCTGACAACCCAGGATGTATGCGTAGAGCTTCAGAGAGGAAGGTAGGACATTAACCCCCAAGATTTTCGCTTTGGCCATATTAATCCTGAGGCCAAAAACCGCTTGAAAACAATGCAGAGTAATTAGAAGATTTTGCATATAAGCCTCCGAATCTTCCGAAAAAATGAGCGTGTCGTCCGCAAATTGGATATGAGTTAGCGGTTTGAGAATACCAGGCAAAGCAATACCACGAAGAAGGCCCTGATCTTGACCTCTGATAATCATGGAAGACAAGCCTTCTGCCACGATAAGAAAAAGGAAAGGAGACAGAGGGTCGCCCTGACGCAGACCTCTTGAGCTTCTGAAAAAACCTTTTGGGGAGCCATTTAGGATGATGGAAAAGTAGGCCGATCCGATGCAGGCAGCGATCCACGATCTCCATTTAACCCCAAAGCCCATCTGGCGAAGCATATAAAGGAGGAAATCCCAATCAACATGACCGTAAGCCTTGGCAATGTCCAGTTTGCAGAAAATATCTTTAGAATGAGATCTATGACAGGAGTGGAGAACCTCGTTAGCAATCAGAGCACCGTCCATAATCTGTCTCCCCTTTAGAAAAACATTCTGATTAGGGGAGATGAGGTTGCCGATGACCATCGAAAGGCGCATAGCAAGGATTTTGGCTAGAATTTTATATGGGCCTCCTATCAGGCTGATGGAACGAAAATCGGGGTTGATTGGTCGAAGGACGACCATGAGCAAACGCAGGGCCAAAACGGGCGCGTTGGACCAGCAACGGATTTCCGGCAAACTTTACCCCATGCAGCATGCCAACCACTCTGGCTAACTCCTCCGAAGACATTCGGACCAGCGCAAATCCCCTGTATTTGCATGTATCCCAGTCGCGGGGCATAACGACATCCATTACCGCTCTAGCCCTTCCGAAAGTGCGTTCGATATTGAGCGGGTACCAGCCCCTTGGGAAGCCCTTGACGAACAGGGTGGGATAGGGTATGCGATTCCTTACTGAGGGGTGTTCCGATGAAGCTTTCCGGTGGGAGACCACCTGCCATCCTATCCTTTTTTGCATGGGTGTCATTCTGGTTCAGTTCGTCGTCCCCTGCCACAGGAGGGTCGGAAAGACTGTTTTCATTCAGAGGAAGTGGCTCGTCCGATTTACTAGAGGATGCGTCTCCCCACCGTCAGACTAGCTTCGATTTTACCGTCGTCGTCATCTTACCGTCGTCGTCATCTTACCGTCAACACTTTGATGGCTCTTTGATGGAGAAAAAGGAAGAATACGGAAGATAAATGGAAGCCTCGCACCTTTGTTGAATCTGAACGGCCTCTCACCAATCCAAATCTCCAAATCACATGGTGAATCCTTCAAATCACGTGAAGAAAGAAGAGAAACTTTGAAGTTTTTGCAAGCCATTGATAGAATTAGCTAAGGTCATCATCTGTGTGATTTCCATACTGGTGGATGAAGAATTTGGTGAACCAGATGGATGATCCAGACCAAAGAGTGCAAATGAGTTGCATAGGATAATTCCCCATCAAGAAATAGGTTCGAAAACCCAATCACATTCACAACCCATAAAAGAAGAAAATCTTCTAGCATTTGGCTGCTCACAGATTCTCCTCTTTCAAAGCTACAGCCAGTCACATTTCATCACCCATTTGGCACCAGTTCTTAATATTTCTATTGTGTTTATACTTGCATGTTGATCTCTGCAAAATGTTTATTGAGTTTCCAATGCTTATAAATTGTTGTTTATTCATAACTTTCATAGTTATTTTTACATCCATGTGAAGAACTATGTTTCTGCGTTGGGGGCTTATGGTTCTGTACACAGCAGCGTGATGATGGTACTCCCCGATACCGTCATCAGGTCCGATTTGATCACCTCCAAGCACTTGGGGGGGGCTTGGAGCACCATCCCTGTCAGCATCAAACATGACAGCTTCAACCTCCTCCTTGAACTCTGCTTTCAACTAGGCCTGGTAAAGGGTGGGCCTTAGGCCTGGATTTTGAACGGGTCGGGCTGGGTTTACCGGGCCGGGCCTATTCAATATATTGATGTTGCCTAGCTCCATTGCTAAACTATTTCCAGCTCCATTGCTAAACTATTCCCAGCTCCAATGCTTGCATGTACCTGGCTAATGTTTAGCACCACTATATAATTGGGGCTATGTTCTTGGTCCCCATTCCCTTGTAGCCTGCTCATTTTCTTCTTCATAAAGATTAAAAGAAAAAAGGGGGAAAAAAGGCACGTAAGAAAGAAAAAACTTTGATATACTCACAATTCACAACAACATGGAGTAGCTAAGGCTACATTTGGATGCCCTATTAAAATGAACTAGAATAGTTAGTCCATAATATCAAACAAATGACTAAATTGTACTTAATGAAGTAGCCATCAAACAGCAGTAACATTCCTATTTCCTTTACAAGTCCAACTTCATAGTAGTCTAATTGGAACCTAGTCACTCAATATCTTTCTAAGGAAAAAAAAAAAAAAAAAAAACATTAGTCAGTCAATAGGAATGCATGAGAAGGTAACCGCAATTGGGTCACTTCCAAGTTATTAAACTAATTTAATTCTTTTGATAGTACATCCAAACACGGCATCTAAGAAATAAATTGGCATTTTATTGGAACTTGCATTTTTTTTAATAGCATGATCTCCATCTCCCTTCTAGCACAATCTGTTTCATCTCCTTTCAATTATGAAATAAAACAACCTATAGGCAAATAACAATTCTAAAACCCTGTTCAATCCAATTCTAAATGAAGTGAACATTTCATGTTCAATCTTCATCAAATAGGATGTAAGCTGTATAGAATGAACTGAACGTTCATGTCTAATCTTTGGCAACTAGGATTTAGGTTGTATAGAAACCAATTGTTTCCCATAGGATTTAAGCTGTATAGAGTGAACTGAATATTTCACGTCTTTGGCATTAATACAAGTCTGTTGCTTGGTCAAAAAAAAAAAAGGAAGAAGAAGACGAAGAAGTTTTGCAGAGGATCCAAATGGAATCATAGGATCTGCACTGTAAATTATTCCATTACAGGAATGCTCCTCTGTTTATATGAGGACTAAAGGGGCGTTCTAGCTCAGTTTCTTGTGATGCATTGGATTTTATAAGATGCTTCTATATTGACGAGGCGAGTTTCTATCCATATTTCATCAATTGCTTTGAATAAGAAAAATAACAAAAAGGGCTTGAGCTATGTGCTCATAACGAACACAAAATGCCCTATGTGATCTGATTTAGTACACCTGGATAAGATCCGGAAGATATGTCAGAAGAGGGCATTCTTCGCATGTCGAATGTGGACCGTCGCTTAGCTTTTTCCTTAGGTGTTGTTTGGTAAACTGAAAAATAAGGTCTGAAAATTAATTTAAGTGCCGAAAACTTAAGTACTGAATTTTAGTACTAGTTAAGCACTGAAATTTTTGTTTGGTAATTCGTTTGGAAAAAAGTCCAGAGATCTGAAAATAAGCACTTTTTGCACAAAAACTTGTTTGGTAAACACAAACTACAAATGTCTGGAAATTGGCAATTTGTCACATTTGCCCATATTGTCCCAATTTCTATATTTTATAGAGTATGAGACGAAACTTATTATTGTCATGCCTCCAAATTTGGCACACCTATGCCCATTCCAATAAAATTTTAGTACTTTTCCTGCCAAATAAAGCCAAGTAGATGAATGGTATGGATCTTTTATGTTTGCCACTACAGTAACATAAATTGATTGTGTGAGGATGCAAGTAGACGATACTCGTCCCAAGGATATGCACTGTATGTTCAGATTTTCAGTTTCTACACATGTGAACTTTAGTCCTATAGTCAAAGCATATTGGTGAGATGGGCCACACCATTAATGGACTCCATTTTAGATGAAGAAATAACTCAAATGTCATATTGATTGGATGATTTTAATCCATCTGAGTTAGCCCATTGATATTGTACCCTAACCAATTTAGTTTTAGCCATCCATTTGACAGTGACAAATTGAATTGTTAGATCTCTAGATGACTTTGATTTTGACGCCATGATCCAATTACAACAGGACCCACAGCTAGGACAATCTAAACAGACATGCAACAATTACCTACATCCACAGTATGCAGGTAACATCTTTCGTCTAGACCAGATTTGAATCTATAATCATAAGTGCCCAATTTGCAACTCGGTTGAACACTAAGACAGCCCAATGCATTGAGGTGGCCCACCTTGATGTCCATGTGAAATCCACACCGTCCCACCATTTTGCCAGCTTATTTTAGGGCATGAGCCCAAAAATGAGGCAAATCCAAATCTCAACTGGACCACACCATAAGAAACTTTGGTAATTGAATGCCCACCATTAAAAATTTCTTGGGGGCCACAAAAGTTTTAGATGAAGTTGATATTTGTGTTTTCCCATCATCCAGGTCTGTGCAACCTAATCAATAGGATAGATGGCAAATAAACATTACAGTGGGCCCTAGGAAGTTTTTAATGGTGGGCGTTCAATCACCATTGTTTTCCTATTGTGTGGTCCACCTGAGATTTAGATCTACTTTGTTTTTCGGACTATGCCCTCAAATGATCTAGAAAAACTTATCGACAGCTTGGATATAAAACACATACTGACATACATCAAGGTGGGCCCCATAGTCTTGGCAACACCCACTAACGTGTTACCCATTAACACCTAATCCGCTCCCTGCAGGACACAGATTGCCTATGAAAGCCTTTCGCAGGAACTTCCTACCAACAAGGTGTTCCAAAACGGTAACGGTAGCCGTAACGGCCACCACCGTTACCATTATGATACGGGCCATAACGGCCGTTACTGTCGTTTTTTATTTTTTGAAAAAATTGTTACAGGACCGTTACGAGGCCATTACGGCCTATTTTTCTGTAATGGCCGTTTCAACCCCGTAACGCGTAACAGTTATGACCATTACCATTACGTAATGGTCGTTACGTAACTGATTTTGAATACCTTGCCTACCACGGAAGCTAGGTGGAGCCCATCGTGATGTTTGTGAGAAATACACCCCGTCCATCCATTTCTCTAGATCATGTTAAGGCATTGGCAAAACAATGAGGCAAATCCAAAACTCAAGTGGACCGCGTGACAAGAAACAATAAGAATTGAACATCCACCGGTGAAATATTCATGGGGCCACAGAAGTTTTGGATCAAGCAAATATTTTTGTGATTTCAGTTCATCCCGGTAGGAATAACTTTATAAACAGTACAGATGGCATATAAACATCATGGTGGACCCCAGGGAAGTTTCAATGGTAGGCATTTCCCTACCCACTTTTTCGTGTCGCATGACCCACTTGAGTTTTGGATCTACCTCATTTTTTGACCCATGTCTTAACATGATTTGGCAAAACGAATGGACGGGGTGGATTTCTTACAAACATAACAGTGGGCCCCACCTAGCTTCCTGTCACAGGAAGTTCCTGTGAAATGGCTAGGAACGACAAGCAATCCACATCCCTCTGTGCATGTAGTTGGATTGTGTACGGCACCTAGGTCAGTAACATGTTGACGTGGGAAAGTTCCGTGGGCCCCACCATGATGTATGTGTTATATCCACACCGTCCATCCATTTTGTCAGATCATTTTAGGGCATGACTCAAATATCAGGCGGATCCAAAGCTCAAGTGGACCACACCACTAGAAAACAGTGGGGATTGAACGCCTACCATTGAAAAACTTCCCGAGGGCCACAGAAGTTTTTGATCAATCTGATATTTGTGTTTTCCCTTTATCCAGGTCCGTGTGATCTTATGAACAGGTTGGATGGCAAATAAACATCCCGATGCGCCTTAGGAAAGTTTCAAGGGTGGGTGTCATTGTCCCCGTTGCCTTTTGGTGTGGTCTACTTGAGCTTTAGATCTGCCTCATTTTTTTGGCTCATGCCCTAAAATGATCTGACAAAATGGATGGATGGTGCGGATATAGCACATACATCATAGTGGGACCCACGGTACTTTCCAAGTAAGCACGTAAGTTTTCAAAGCCTGCGAAGATAATAGTCTTTTCAAAATGTTGGTTCATCCAAAATTTTGAAGGACAATCACTTACTGCATTCAGGATAAATTATAAGGGCTGGTCGCTTAAAAAACCCACCAATTTTAAGTGATTTGTAACATTAAGTTCTTAATCTTTATCTTTACCAAATGGTCTCAATTCCCAAAATCACTGAAAATAGCAATTTTCAGTGATAAGTCCTGAAATAAAGGTTTACCAAACAGTACCTTAGTGTTCATGTATGGAAAACAGTTGGGATTGTCCCATTGATGTATTGTTTGAGTAATGGACCCTCGTCCCTCGTTAGCATGCCCACCTGATGAACAGACTGGATTCCATCCTCACAAAACACTTGATCCCTTGAATATAGGTCTCTCTTTCTTTTTCTTTTTTTGTTACAGCACCATAGATTGGACGGTTAACCACAGAATGACAAGTAATCCAAGGTGGGAGCATCTAGTAGATGTTTCACATTGATGATTAGACTTATTTTTATCTGAAGATCTCAACCGTCCAGTTTTTGCATCCTATTAATCGTATGGTTGAGATCATCAGATTAGGGGTGATTCTTTCATCATCACTTGCCAAGAATCAGCAGTTTCACGTCTACAAAAGTAACTGGATGTATTGTGAGCCTATCATACAACTACTTGTATAAGATCCTTCCCCCAACAATAAAGACAGAGAATCCGAGAAGGAAAAGACATGGAAAGGATCGGGAAAATGAGAAAGAAATAGAAATGCCTTACCGCTTTCCGAGGCGGGAAATCGAGCTGCATAGCTCTTGGATGAGAACACAGCAGCTCTCGCTGCCTGCATAACGCAATCGCTAAGCCACTAAACCCTAACTCCAATCAGACATTGAATCGCCCATCTCTCACGACAATCTCCAGCAGAAAGAGTACAAAGGAAAGAAAAACGACGCCGTTAAGGAGATGCTGACAGGAGGAATCGCCACTCCCTCTAGCAGGCCTCCCTCCAAATTAGGGTTTTAAAAGGGTTTGAAATGCGGCTGGGGTTTTTGAGCAGAGGAGTTACATGATACTCAGGCCGCGTAGACGCTTAATACACAGGCACTGAGAAACTGTACGCGTGGCCTATATTTATTCAAATGAACTGACTAGGTTGTGAAGCCCACTGTCTCCAGTCACAATCCCAATATCAGATTGATTGATTAATCTTAACCTTTGATTCTGGGACACTGCAAATAGAACCGTTGGATATTATTCAGTTTTAAACGGCCAATAGATGTCCACCAATCCAATACTCAGGTAATTGTAATAAGATTGGTTTTTGGTTCATGGCCCATCTGTTGTAGGTACTATAAATTGGTTAGTTTAGTTAAAATATTAGTATGCCGCGTATCTTCCATCACGCTCTACCAGAGTATCAAAGTTTATTTCTTTGGTTTTGAAATGTCTCCGTCTCCTCAGAAAAAGGGGAAATTTATCACTGTCGGAATTTCGGGATGAAATTATCCCTCCTATTGACGGAAACGGATTCGGTACTCCCCTGTCACGGCTAATGGCAGACGGTCGGTGGTCTGTGGACCCCACCATGATGTATACTTTTCATCCATGCCGTCCATATATTTTTCCAGATCATTTTATGTTATGAGACCAAAAATGAGGTATATCTAAGTCTCAAGTGTACCACATTACAGGAAACAGTGTTTAGTGAGTGTCAACCATTAGAAACTCAGGTGGAGCCCACTGTGATGTTTGTGAGAAATCTTCCCCATCTAAGTTCATTCATAGGGTCACAAAGACCGGGATGAAGAGGAAAAACAAATTTCATAATGATCCAAAACTTCTGTAACATCTGAAAGGGTTTCAATGGTAGACGTTCGATTTCCCACTGCCTTTTACAGTGTGGTCCACTTGATAGCTACATCTGTCTTATTTTTCACCTCAAGCCTTAATTCGAGTTCGCCAAATAGATGGACGGTTTGGATATAACACATACCTCATAATGGGACCCACAAAAATCGGTGGGAATCACATCAGGAAAAAAAAAAAAAAAAAAAAAAAAAACAAAGAAAAAAAAATGTAGCTAATGAGTTGGGGTCGACCGGGATTGGACCCGGTCGACCGGGTGAGAGTTGGGTCTATTGCTACGGATTATAACCGTAGCCAAAACTGTAGTGTACTTTTTTCTCTTTTTTATTTTTATTTTTATTTTTTACAAGGAGAATGTTTTCCCCTTTATATTTTTCTTTAATACATAATTATGTAAATATGTATATATAAGTATATAAAAATATTTTTCTATCTTTTAATTCATTTCTTTGTCTATTTATTTAACAAACATATCTCCTAAACTTAGAGCAGCGGACCTTCTCGTACGGAGTCGGAATTTCAGGACGAAAATACCCCTCTTTTTGACGGAAACGGATTCGGTACTCCCCCTACCACCAGCTAATGGCGGACAGTCGGTGGTTCGTGAGCCCCACCATGATGTAGGCTTTTCGTCCATGCCGTCCATATATTTTTCCAGATCATTTTATGGTATGAGACCAAAAACAAGGTATATCCAAATCTCAAGTGTACCACATTACAGGAAGAGAAATTTAGGACTGTGAGACCCACAAAAGGCGGTGGGATTACAACAGCAAAAAAAATAATAATAAATAAATAAATAAGAAAAAAGAATCTATAGCTACGGATTATAACCGTAGCCATATCCGTAGCCTAGAAAATCGGTGAGGCAAACTAGAAAACGGCGAGGCAAAAACGGCAGGGCAAACTAGAAAATCGGCAGGGCAAGCATGAAAAACGGCGGGGCAGACTAGAAAATCGGCGGGGCAAGCATGAAAAACGGCGGGGCAAACTAGAAAATCGGCAGGGCAAGCATGAAAAACGGCGGGGTAAACTAAAAAATCGGCGGGGCAAGCATGAAAAACGGTGGGCAAACTAGAAAATCGGCGGGGCAAGCATGAAAAACGGCGGGGCAAACTAGAAAATCGGCGGGGCAAGTATGAAAATCGGCGGGGCAAACTAGAAAATCGGCGGGGCAAGCATGAAAATCGGCGGTACTTCAGTTTGCCCCACTCTTTTTTATGCTTACTCTGCTCATTTTCATGTTTGCCTCGCTCAATTTCATGCACGGCTAAAACTTAGGCTGGTTCAACCCGACCGACCTGACATTGGGTTAGGCTCGGGTAGGATATATCGGGTCCGATCTCAAGCTTGGGCTATACAAACACCAACCTGATAAAACTTAGGTTGGGCTTGGGTTGAGGTTTGAGGTTGCCCGACCCAACCCAACCCGACCCGACCCGACCCGACCCGAACCCAATCAATATATTAGTTACTTATAAATTATAATTGAGTGTGGATTGTTTGTGTAGAAAGTACACTAGTGATGTTGGGTCTCATTTGTCCACGTCATTTCCAAGGACTCGCGCTAACAAGATATGCCGGATTTCTCTCTCCCAAATAGATTGCGTGTTGTGCTACATGACTTTTTAAAGGAGTAGTCCTATATTTTAGCTTGATTTTTTAAAGAAAAAAATGAAGTTCTTTATAACGAATAATCACGTATATAATTAATAAATTCATAGATACAAAAAAATAAGTCCTATATTGAAATATAATAAACTAATGTAATAACGAAAATATTAGCACATATACACCCGACCAACCCAATCAACCCGTCGAGCCCTCTTGGGTTGGGCTTGGGTTGAGAATTCCCAACCCAAGATTGGGTTGGGTTGGGTCAAGGTTTAAGTATAGGAACCTTGGGTTGGGTTAGGGTTGAGCACCAACCCAAACCATCGATGTTGATTGAAATTGATCACGAGCTGAATGAAATAGATTTTTGACCATCGACCCGATGGAATCTTGGAAAATAAATAGGTTGGTTGGCTAAATTAGCTTCTCCTACCCCAAAATCATATATGATAAGTTAAGTAAATCATTCTAGTTTAGGAGATATGCTTGTTAAATAAATAGACAAAAAAATGAATTAAAAGATAGAAAAATATTTCTATATACTTATATATACATATTTACATAATTATGTATTATAGAAAAATGCAAAGGGAAAAATGTTCTCCATGTAAAAAATAAAAATAAATAAAAATAAAAATAAAAAAGATAAAAAGTACATAGCACTACAGCTATGGCTACGGTTATAATCTGTAGCGATAGGCCAAGCTCAAACCCGGTCGACCAGGTCCCAACCTGGTCGACCCCAACTTGCTGGCTGTGGTTTTTTTCTTTGACCCGGTTGACCGGGTCCCGACCCGGTCGACCCCAACTCGCTGGCATGTTTTTTTTTTTTTTCTTCTTCTTTTTTTTCTTCCTTGTAATCCCCACCAATTTTTGTGGGTCCCATTATGAGGTATGTGTTATATCCAAACCATCCATCTATTTGACGAACTTGTATTAAGGCTTGATGTGAAAAATAAGACAGATCTAGCTATCAAGTGGACCACACCGTAAAAGGCAGTGGGAAATTGAACGTCTACCATTGAAACCCTTTCAGGGGTTACAGAAGTTTTGGGTCATTATGAAATTTGTTTTTCCTCTTCATCCAGGTCTTTGTAACCCTGTGAATGAACTTAGACGGAGAGGATTTCTCACAAACATCACAGTGGGCCCCACCTGCGTTCCCCACGCCGGACCGTCCATCAGCACTCGTCTCTGCACGCCAGCCAGAGGAAGGCGGGGGTATTTTCATCCTCAAATTCGGTGTCCATACGAGGAGGTCCAACTGCGTATGTTAAGTTTGTATTGCTTCGTAAAAACCACTGGATAAAAGGTGGGGTCCACAGTCGTAAATTTCTTTCAAAAAAAGAGAGCAAGACAGCATCACCGAGCTCTGCGCATCTTGAATCGCCATATGCATTGCACATTCCCACGTGGCACGTGTGTGGAGGATCTGCGACATTCATATGGCGGTCCCAAAGCGATTTTTCCTTAGCCACACGTACATGTAATTGGATGGTTGGATAAAATGATGATCAAAGGTTTCCGTTCAACTCGCATGTGTTGCATGACTGATGCGACTTGATTTCAAGGAAGAGAAGACATGCAGTGTAGGATAGTCTGATGAACGTCTCGGATCCCGTGATCATCTTTAAATTTGCTCGTACGTTGCTTTTGTTTCCGGCGCTTGAAGATGGGAAGCGGATTCTCTGTGGGGCTATGGTGATTTATGTATTTTATCCCCTCCGTCCGTCCATTTTAATAATTTTGGAAATTTTTACCACGGTCAATCTCACACGGTAAATCTCACCTTTTACCTCCGGCTTTTCTAAATGCATTCAAGCTTTACTTCCCAAGGCTAAACCATCATGTATGGACACACAATTTGCAGACTAAAATATCCTGACTTTATAAACAAATGGCTACGGATTATAACCGTAGTAAAATCGTAGCCATTGTTCACTTTTGCTTTTTTAGATTCGTAGCCATTAGTTCTATGGCTACGGATCTAATCTGTAGCTAATTCTTATGTAGCGAAAAGTACATACAACTACATATAATTTAGCAAGCCTAACATGAAATTCAACGACCCTTAAATGAAATTGAACGAGCTTCACATGAAATTCAACGAGCTTCACATGAAATTCAATGAGCTTCACATGAAATTCAACAAACCTTAAATGAAATTGAGCGAGCTTCACAAGAAATTCAACGAACCTTAAATGAAATTGAGCGAACTTCACATGAAATTCAACGAGCCTAACATGAAATTCAATGAGCCTCAAAAGAAATTGAGCGAGCTTCAAATGAAATTGAGCGAGCCTAACATGAAATTGGGTGAGCTTTACATGAAAGAAGTAAGGTCTCTTTGAGGTCTTGGTATCGATCCCTCGTGGGGGTGGTTAACATGGATTGTGTGTACTGACAATGGGTGTGTACTAACATGCTAACCCCAAAAAAAAAAAAAAAAAAGTAAGGTCTCTTTGCGATATGCATAAAAATCTCCATATTAACTGGTCTTCTAATGGAGTTAAGGTGAAGAATGACTGGTAGAGATAACTTAGGGAAATGGAATCAATATTGAAATGTATTCTTGTGGGAGGTTATAAAGGGATTGTTCGAGTAGTTTGGAAGGTGGCAATATAAATATAAAAATGAGTCGAAACCAGAAGATAGAAAATTTTGGTTCTGCCTTTTATCGACTTAGTTAATAACTATCAGTTCTTCGAGACCATATGTATTTTTCCTCAAACCATACAATCATCTTACAGAGTTTCCATACAATTTTCTGCCTAAGAGTTTGTAGAGTATGGTTAAGTTTTTGAGTTTCTACAGTTGGGGCCACATGATTCCCCCCCCCCCCTTTTTTTGGTTAGCTTGTTAGTACACCCACTGTCAGTTCACACTTTACTATTAACCACCCCCACTAGGGATTTGATACCAAGACCTTGGTGTTGAAACGAGGTATCTTTCACTCAGTCTACCACTTGAGCTATGCCACCCCCTATTTTGGATGGCCACTCCCCCGAAATCATGTCGATAGCTTGCACATGGAAAACCATGAGCCCCACTTACAAACTGAAAACCTGAATGTACCATAGAAATTCTTGAGCACCTCATTCATCCTCTGACATCTACTATTTACACAGCTGGCGTATATAAAATGCCAAGCAAATGGAAAGTCTCTGTTTCTACAATAATGAGTGAAATTGAGCTAGGCTAAAATGAAATTGAGCGAGCTTCAAATGAAATTGAACAAGTTTAACATAAAATTGAGCAAAGCTAACATGAAATTGAACGAGCCTAACATGAAATTAAGCGAGCCTAATATGAAATTGAGCGAGCTTCAAATGAAATTGAACGAGCCTAACATGAAATTGAGCGAGCCTAACATGAAATTGAATGAGCCTTAATTTCATGTTAGCCTCGCTCAATTTCGTTTGAAGCTCGCTCAAATTCTTGTTAAGCTCGTTCAATGTCATTTGAAGCTTGCTCAATTTCATGTTAAGCTCGTTCAATTTCATTTTAAGCTCATTCAGTTTCATTTGAAGCTCGCTCAATTTCATGTTAGGCTAGCTCAATTTAGTTTGAAGCTCACTAAATTTTATGTTAGACTCGTTCAATTTCATTTGAAGCTCGCTTAATTTCATGCGATGCTCGTTCAATTTCATTTAAAGCTCACTTAATTCCATATGATGCTCGTTCAATTTCATGTGAAGCTCGCTCAATTTCATGTGATGCGCATTGAATATCATATAATGCTTGTTGAATTTCATGTGAAGCTCGCTCAATTTCATTTCAAGTTTGAGTTGAGAAGAATGTCAGGGCAGCCTAATCAAACTGAAACTTAATATTTATAGTAAAAATGAAAATAAAATGGACTTTCGACCATCGATTTGATGGAATCTCGCAAATTTGCTGGGTTGGTTGGCTAAATAAGCTTCTTCTTCCCCAAAATCATATATGATATGTCGAAAAACTCATTCCGGTTTACAACATACGACTGTTTTAAGGTTCTGACAATCCTGATCACTTCTGCCTTTAATCAGTCCTTCTTTGGTCCATCTTTGCCATGAAAGTGTTGGCAACCCGCCTCCGATCGACCCCATGTTGCTGGAAAAGAATGAAAGTGGGGCCCCGGTTTATTCTAATTTGACCCAGTCGCTGAGTCGCTAAAAAGGGGTACCTAGTCGACCCCATCATGACTCGGTCGACCCCGGGTCGCTGAAAAGGAGGACCCGGTTGACCCGAGCCGCTGGGCAGAGTGACTCGGTCGACCTCAGACCATTGGTCAGCAACAGTTAGTTATGGACAATTGTGGACAGATTTAGTGTACTGACTTAAAAAATTCGTATTTATATTATTACAACTCTGATTGAGGTAATTCAAAAGCCAGATTGAACCTTGATGAATCTAGTTTTATAGATAAATAAATAAATAAATAAATAAAAATCAAACTCAAAGTAGGTTAATTTTAGGACATTTTAGAAATTGTATATAAAACTATTAGTTTCAAGCAGTTGGTACTTACATAATTTTAATATATTTTTTTTAAATTCTAAATGAAATGAAATTTCAAGGGGCTAAATTAAACATGACGATGAAATATATATATATATATATATATATATATATATAAATTAGTGACTAAAAATGCCAAAAAATGTTATTAGTAATAGACCTATCCATGAAATAGACCAACATGGGACTAATTACCTTCTCTTTGTCATCTCTCGTGTGTGTTTACGAGTATTATGAAATTGATTTGGTATACAAACCTTTTTGTCATCGAGGTATACTGTTGAGCTTAAGTTATAACCAATGTATAGACTAGTGAACACAATTAACTCATTTTTTATTTTTTATTTTTCTGTTGACACATCCATGTAATCAAAATACCACTATATCTCGGCTAACCAATCGAGGAAGTCTTCAAAACGCAATAAGCTATTACAATTGGAAAATTCAACCTTATCTTGATAGTCTTTTTTAACATGATCTAGTCATTCGTCTCCCATAGGTCGACGGTCAGGTAATGACACTACCGATGTCCTCGTCTCTAGAACTCGACTCACTTGGGAGCTTCAAATGAAATTGAGCGAGCTTCAAATGAAATTAAGCTAGCCTAACATGAAATTAAACGAGCTTCAAATGTAATTGAACGAGCCTAACATGAAATTGAACGAGCTTCATATGACATTCAACGAGCATCGCATGAAATTGAGCGAGCGCAAGTTGAAATTCAACGAGCCTCAAATGAAATTCAACGAGCATCACATGAAATTCAACCAACTTCACATGATATTCAACGAGCCTAAAATGAAATTCAACGAGCCTTAAATGAAGTTGAGCGAGCTTCACATGAAATTCAATGAGCCTCAAATGAAATTGCGCGAGCTTCACATAAAATTCAACGAGCCTCAAATGAAATTGAGCAAGCTTTAAATGAAATTGAGCGAGCTTCAAATGAAATTGAACGAGCCTAGCATGAAATTGAGTGAGCTTCAAATGAAATTGAACGAGCCCGCCTTGAATGTATGTGGTCTATCCATGTCGTCCATCCGTTTTTCCATCTAATTCAAGGAGTTGAGCCCAAAATTGAAGCAAATCCAAAGATCTAGTGGATCATAACACCGGAAGTAATGGGATAATCATTTCTACCGTTGAAACCTTACTAGGCCCCATAGTAATGTTTTAATTATCATCCAGCCTGTTCATGAGATCATGTTGACATGGATGAACGGAAAACGCAGATACAAGCTTGATCTAAAACTTCTATGGCCCACAAGAAAATTTTTGATTTAGGGTTTAGGGTAATTTGTTCAAATATATCTATAGTGCGTGTTTTCTTCGTTGATGACACTATTTTCGTCATTTCTTGATAAATTAAAACGAAGGCAAAGAAGTAATGGTTTGGTGGAAGGGTATTATTATACGAAAAAGAGAGACAATTTCATATAATAGGTTTTAGGTAGATGAGTATTACCGTGTGAAGAAGATAAAAAATTCAAGAAAATGAGTTTTAAGTAAAGGGTTATTGCTATATGAGGAGAAGAAAATATTTCAGAAAATAAATTTTGATAGAATAGAAGAAGAGAGAAGATCATAGAAAATGGGTTTGTATTACAAGGATTTTTTAGTAAAAAAAAGGCAATAATATAATAAAGAAAAGTAAAGTTTGCAAGCATTAAAAAAGCCAGAGGTAAAAGGTGAGATTCACCGATGAAAAAATCTCATAATTGTATAGCTTTAGATAAAAAGTGAAGTATATCCAAAGCTCCGATAGACCACACCAAAAGTGTGAATTGAACTACTACCTCTAAGAAATTCACGGGCTACAGAAGTTTTGGATCAAGTTGATATTTTTCATTTCCCTTTGTCCGTATCTTTGTAATCTTATGAACAGAATGACAGGTAAACATTGTTGTGGCCCTAGGAAGGTTTCAATGGCGGAAATCATTATTCCCACGCTTTCCTATTGTGCGGTCCACTTGGTTTTTTATATGCTTCGATTTTGGTGTCATCACCTAAAATGATATTTAAAAACGGATGTACGGCGCATATAGGCCGCGTACATTTACGGTGGACCAAAAGAGTTTACTCATAACGATAAAAGTAGGCAATCCGATTTCTTAAAGATCGGGTAATGGATTCGCCACTATTTCTACTCTGGTAGACTATGAAGATTGATACAAAGCTACTCAAAATTTGTACACATTGCTTAAATTAACTCAAATTAAACCGGCTAAAATGTGGAACCCAATATCATTCTCAAAATTAGATTGGTGTAATGATCCTAACCCTTGATTCAGAGACACTCGTTCGGTGAAATATGACCATTGGATAAAGTTCATCTTCACCCGTCCAATAAATGCCCATCAATCCCATTGTAATATAATCTAACAATCTTAAATCTGGAAAACTTAATTTGGACGGTTTAGTTTGAATTGACTGCGATGCAATTTCTAAATGCCTGTGTAACATCCATCACACCATGCTGGAGTATCAAAAATCTTTATACCTTATGGGCTTGGGTATCGCCCTGGCCCACCATCTCCGAACCATTTGAAAGCTGTTTTTTTTTTTTTTTTTTTTAATTTTTTTTTTATTTACACACGCACACACACCACCACACACTCAAGCCGTAGTGGGATTTCACCAGCTATGGGTACTCGAACCCTCAACTGGGTGTTGAAACTCCCGAGAGTCTACCACCGGAGTAAGAGCAAGGACCCTTGAAAGGTGCTTCTGCCCTGTCCGTCTTGTGGGGTACATCGAGCTTCAATGGCACATCTGTGCTAGATTCGGGCCCTTCATCAGGTAGGGCGCAGCTGCCCTTCACCAAACTACGGACTCATTCGCTTGCTAGAAATGCAATGCTTAGAACTAAATAACCAAAGGCTCATTTTCATTTTGGACAATTGTAGCCTGCCTGAGTAGTAAACCGGCCCGTTGTTTTACACAGTGCCCTACCTGATAGATGGTTCAGATTTCTCACAAGTGCACCGCGAAGAGATGAGGCTCATCCATCTCCATTCTGCTTTCCTTCTGTCCTCCTCCGCGCAATGATCGATACCTTTGTTTTGTAGGCGGCTACCTTTGTTTTATAGACCACCTATTGAAACCTAAATCTTAAACCCTGAACCCTTTGTAGAGGTGTACGCGGGTTGAATCGAGTCGAGCTTAGCATGGCTCAACTCAGCTCGTCCACTAGCTGACCCTAGCTCAAACTCAGCTCGGCTTGGTCCTCGAGCTTGACTGGCTAGCTTAGCTCAGTTTGGTCAGAAGCTTAGGCAGTTCAAGCTAAGTTCGAGCCAATATCGAGCCGAGTTAACCTGTGCAACATTTTCACAAATGCATAAAGTGCACATTCAATTTTTCACTATATGTATTTTTATGTATATTTCATCATACACTTAGTAGATAACATCAAAATCAAGACACAAGAGTATTTGTTTCTTATTCATACCTTCCTCACTACTAGCTGATACTTCGTTGAGTCATTTCATCAAACACTTAGTGAGCAACATCAATAACAAAATAACTAAGTCATCGAACTAGTTCAATTTGAATTGGGGTTCGATCCGAGTCGAGCTCGGACAAGCATGAACTCAGTATGAAATTTTTTTCAAGTTAAAAAAATCAGCTCGACTCGACTCGAACGCAGTTTCAAACCAAGTTGAATCGAGCTTTTTCGAGTCGAGTTGAGCGAGCTAACTCGGTTTGCGTACAACCCTAACCCTAAGTATTGAAATGCACTCTATTTAGCACTGACATCAGTGTTGAAACAGACTTTCTTTACCACTAAGCCATGGGTTGGAACTCATGAGTTCAATGGCCCGTTTACATAGAAATTCCGCAAAATGAGTTTATCGTTGATTACACCCTAATCCATAGCTCAAGTGGTAGACAGAGCGAAAGATACCTAGTTTCAACACTGAGGTCTTGGCATCGATTCCCTAGTGGGGGTGGCTAACAGTAAAGTGTGAACTGATAGTGGGGTGTACTAACAAGCTAACAAAAAAAAAAAAAGTTCATCGTTGATTACTCTTTTTTTTCTTTCTTTTGTAAAGTCAAAGAAACTTATTGGATTTTCAATATTCATACTTACTGTGAAATTCTGCAAAATGAGTTTATCGGAGAAAGCAAATCTTATTAATTACTTACCTGATTTTTTATATTTTTTTATAAATAGGTCTTTAATATTTTTTAGACAAATAGAAAATCATAGAAGGCTTACCAAACATTAAAAATGGGATTTGGCACAAAATGGAGTTCAGGCATCAAACAACCTACACACACCCTTTCGCAAAGTCTTGCAAATGGATAATTAAACGTCATACAAATGAGAGAGAAATAGAGAGGTGTACAAACAGACAATCAAGACAACTGGTGTACATTAATGTTGGCAATCAATTGAAGAAGATCATTGATCACACTACAAAACATGCAAATCTATAGCTTAATGTGTGGAATGCAAGTGCCCCATTTTGTGGCTTTTCTAGTTATTGTTTTTCATTTGATAACTTCCATGCTGTAATTGTTTTCGGGACTTCTAATTATATAGATCTCTACTCGTACGTACCATAATCATTCTAGACACATAAATCGAACCATAATCATATTATCAGGACGAGACCTAAAATGAGACGATAATAGTTCCTGGGACATGAAATTAAACCTTAATAGTTCCTAACTTTAGTTGCACTGTAATTAGTATTAGAACCTAAAATCAAATCATAACCATTATTAGGACAAGACATGTAATCGCATTCGTTTTAAAAACCATACCTCCAATCTATGGCACCATAATCGTTCTCAAAACCATGCTTCCAATCTATGACACCATAATCATTCTCAGAACCATGCTTCCTATCTATAGCAATCGTTCCCAAGCCTATGCTTCCAATTTATGAACCATTCCCGAGACCATGCTTCCAATCTATAAACTAGTTTATGATACATTAAATCGGACCATGATTATTACAACATTTGAAATGAGATGATTATGTCTAAGAACATATACGCAACTGTAATCATCAATCCTAATGTAATCGTTTTCGAATAGATGCTTCCAATCTAAGAGTACGACTTATGATTTTCAAGATTTCCATGAATCCAACGACTTTCCAAGGATTTTCAAATTTCCATGGATCTCGTATGGTCAATTTAAGTTCCCGTGTGGTTTGCAAGTTGCAGATTGTAATATTTCAAAACTTAAATAATATAACTCGTTTTTCCTGGCAAAGTGGATCATTTAACTCAATTTTGCCCGACAAACTTACAGATGGTAATATTTCAACCCTTTGATTATTTAACTCACTCCTTTCAATATGAACCGT
Organism: Magnolia officinalis; assembly: GCA_021015155.1. Taxonomy (NCBI): domain Eukaryota; kingdom Viridiplantae; phylum Streptophyta; class Magnoliopsida; order Magnoliales; family Magnoliaceae; genus Magnolia; species Magnolia officinalis. The sequence goes on along the minus strand of JAJHSJ010000004.1, from coordinate 25,003,345 downwards.
CCCCTTTTTACTTTTAAACTCATTTTTCCTCAGAATATTGGATTCTTCTCATCCCTTGTTTAGTTGATATATAATTAATGGAAATTCTCTAATCCTTCAAATCTTTAACACTTTTTACTCGGTGCTTAATATCTAAAATTAGCTGTATATCTTATCAGATCGATGGCTAGGATCATTGAACATGATCTTATCGTCAAAAGCTCAAAAGCGGCACGACGTGGCCCAAGCTCTGTGCAGCCCCATATGTGTGTTTTATCAGCGCCATCCATCCGTTTTGCCTTATCATTTTAGGGCATGAGCCGAAAAATGATACAAATTCAAAGCTCAAGTGGACCACCCCACAGAAAACAGTGGAGATTGAACGCCCAAAAACTTCCTAGGCCACTGTGATGTTTTACACAGACCTAGATGAAGGGAAAACACGGATATAAGCTTGATCCAAAACTTCTGTGGCCCCCACTGTTATATATTGTGTGGTCCACTTGAGCTTTCGATCTGCATCATCTTGCAGTCATGCCCTAAAATGATCTGGCAAAACAGATGGACCGCATGGATGAAACACATGATCACGGTGGGTGGGCCGCACAGGAGTTTCTGCCGCGTCGTTCCCCAGGGATATCCATGTGGCGGCCGGCAATCCACTACATCCGTCATGTTATGCAGTATCAAGCAACCTCATGCAAGATGAGGGACACGGTTCAGTGATCCAGACGGTTGATATGATGGGCCCACACCGGATGACTCATGCATAAGAAATCACCTGATGGGAAAATCCTAACCGTTCAATTGGTGGTCAGCAAATGGTTAAACACCGCAGTGTACGGCCATGGTTTAAAACCAGTATTAAACCATGGCTACGTACCTTCTTTCAATCCATCATTAGTCACATTTAAATCCATTCTTTTCATTCAATGGCCACAACATCCTCATCTCGGACCCCAGTAATCCAGGCCGTTGATTAAGACAGGCCCACCAGTGGACAATGTGAAAGATTGGAACAGCTCGAATCTCCCACTCCACGGGATTTCTTGATCATGGACCATCCCAGCATGGCCCACAAAATAACACCTGGGCCACTGATACGACGGCAAGGATCATATACACTTTAAGTAAATAGTGCATGGCTAAAGTCAATAAGAGGAGGCTGGCGTTTATTGCATATATATTTCACGACAAAGGACAAACACAAATACAGTCGTCCACACACATATAAGTAAGAGTCTACTAGTAATCTTCAGGGGCCAAGGGCTGGTGTTGGAGTGGTGATTCAGCTGGTATCAACAATATCTCATACATGAGACTAGCAATGGTAGCACCCACAAAGGGCCCCACCCAAAAGATCCAATGGTACCTCCACCTCCACCCCACCAGTGCTGGCCCAAACGCCCTCGCCGGGTTCATCGATGCCCCGTCGAATGGCCCACCTGCTAGTATGTTAGCGCCGGCAATGAAACCGATGGCAAGCGGCGCTATGGTGCCTAAGTTACCTCTCTTAGGATCCATGGCGGTCGCGTAGACCGTGTAGACTAGCCCAAATGTCATCACTATCTCGAGAAGGAGCGCGTGCCATACGCCGACACCGGACGCCACCATGAACCCCACCGGTCTCTGCATGATCAAAACATTTCATGTTACATTTAAGAAAATGAAACCTACTAATATAGCAGCCAGCTCTGCGTTCGAGTGGGCATTTCACCCTTAAATTTCTGCGCATCTATGTGCATGTACGAAGTGTGCCACTAGCGCCTCCACAACCACTTAACCAAGCAAATAATAAGATACTCTACACATCACATATAAACGCAGTTTTTTCTTCTCTCCTCTCCAACAGGGGAGAATTCCCAAAATGCCAAAATCATAATTTAATTTCACCCAAGCTTCATTCTGGCCATGAATAGATCGCCCAGACAATTGCCTTATAAAGACTCGCTTTCGATGTGGCTCCCACATGGGCTTGAAATCTAGACCTAGTGTTTTAGTTTTCACCCTACATGGGCTTAAGATCTAGGCCTGGCTTGATCTATCTTATTGGTAGAGATCACAAGTAGGCTACTATTATACACAAAGAATTTACATTTTAAACTCAATATACGCGTAGTTTGAATTCGGGGTCATGTTTCAATGATCCAAACCGTTTATGTGATAGATGTGGGCCTCAGTGAGGAAACCGAAAAAAAAATAAAGAAAGAAATTCTTAGATTGAGGAAGAATGAATCATACCATGCCATCAGTAGTAAGCCTCAACAAGAGAGAAGCTACAACGGCCCCCAAGAGCTGCGCCACCCAATAGAATACAGCACGCAAGACAGAGATCCGTCCGCCAGCGAGTGCACCAAAGGTGACCGCAGGGTTCACATGGCCACCAGAGATATTGATACTGATCGCAACCGCTGCAAACAAAGCTAACGCATGGGCTACGGCCACAGCCACTAACCCTGATGCCGGGGATGTGTCCTGGTACAGCTTACCTGTGCCAAGCCATGCAATGATAAGTATCATACATACATGTACCTGCATACATGCATGCACATGAACCAATCTGGACAGCCCATCAGGTCCATCCAACACTTTCAAGAAAAAAACTAAAAACCATCAAACTAATCTAACCCTTCAACCATCCATAAAAAAAACAATAAAATGGACGGTCGGGATTGTTTATCATGGATTGCAATTGTTTCCTAAGCATCCTATCCATGGATTTTAAAAATGATGAAAATATAACTTTTGGATGGACATGATGATCTAATGGGTTTGATTTTTGAAAGGTGGGCAATGAATTGTACATGCATGTACATATATGATGCGTGCATGTACGGTGTACCGAGAGCGAGGACAGAGCCTTCTCCTGCGAAGACGAAGATGAAGGTGGCTACAAATTCGGAGAGAGCCGCGCGCATGGAATCTGGATGTCTGGCCTCCTCAGCCCGGCCAAAGGCGAATCTACGCACTGGCATGGCTTCTGTAATGCTAGGAGATTTCTTCTTCTTCTTCTTCTTCTTGGAATGCAAGCAAGGAAAGGTGGTGGGGCTTCTCTCTTATGATGGAGGGGGGAGAGCTGGCTTCAAATAGTTAGTAGATGTTGACACGTGGAGGGCGGATATGAGAGATGAGTGCCACGTAGAGAGAAGGTGTTGCGACGGGACTCGAACCTTGGGCAGGTGGTTCTTATCTTAGTAGCAGTTTGTTTTACGTGAGTCGCGATTTACATATACATGCGTCTGTCCTTTCATGGGGCCAACGTAGAGTGATGATCTAATGATCCGAATCGTCCATATTATATGTACTATCATATATTATAGGTTATAACTTAAAAATTCATAATATGGACGGAATTTCGTTATGTTTTAGTTTAATAAGGACGGTTGAAATCAAAGGTTCGATTTCAACTAATAAATCTCTGTTAAGTTGGCGGTTGATATAGATTATAAGCCTGAAGATAGACGGTTTAGATCATATCCAAGCACCGTTGCATGTTAGTTCGGTGGGGCCATAGGTCGTGCAAACCCTCAATCGCAGCTTACGCAAAGCGAATTCTTATCTCAGATTTAGAAGAAGAACCGGAAAAAAAGTCCTCTGATTTCTTCTCTGAATTGGAATCTTACGGCTGTGATGCAACGTGGAGAAGATTACTAAATCTACACGCGCTCCTACATGCGTACTGTACCATACTGGCTTGCATGGACAGTTGAAATATCCAAGCCGTAGATCAGGTGCGTCCCACTCCAAAATGGCCTATGACAAAATCAAGCTGGAAAACTCAGTAGATGCTTATGGAAAAAATGGACGGCTTAAAATTGTTACGAGGCTTACACGTCCAACGGACAGTTTGGAGAACCTGCTGATCAGACGAACCAGATCTTGCAGCAGGTTATCCACACCAATGGGGTCCACTTCTATACAAGGCACTCATACCACACACGCACGTGGGTGCGTGTAGGCTTACGGACATACCGAAGCTTTCAGGCAGAGAGTCGATTACTTGCCTGCAGCCACTGACACGTGGTGTGCCTTAATGTGCTGTGTGCCTATTGCGAGCGACCGGAAGAGCCAGCAACGGCCGAGATGTGCGGCGCCCACCATGATGTTCGTGTCCGTCCATCAGTTTTTCCACCACATTTTCAGTTTACATAACAAAAATCAGCCCATTCAAGGGTCAGGTGGTCCACACCGTACCTCTGAATTTACGCCGTGTAACCGGGAGGTGGGTGGATCCCTGACTGTGGAGCCCACCGTGATGTATTTACCTTACATCCACGCCGTCCATCCATTTTGAAAGATCATTGTAAGGTATGATTCAAAAAATGAAGTAGATCCAAATCTCAGATGGACCACACCACAGGAAACAGTGTTGATTGAATACCCAGCATTTAAAACTTTTTGGGGACACAAAAGTTTTGGATCAAGCTGATATTTGTGGGGTCCCTTCACCAGGTCTTTGTGAACTTATTAACGGGTTGGATGGCAAATAAACATACCGGTGGCCCCAAGAAGTTTTTAATCGTGGCTACTCAATCACCACTGTTTCCTGTGGTGTGGTCCGCTTGAGATTTAGATCTGCGTCATTTTTGGGATCACACCATAAAATGATTTTTCAAAACAGATGGACAGCATGGATGTAACCAACGCACATCAGGTTTGCCCTCACAGTCAGGGATCCAGAAACCTGGAATATAGGCCGAAGCCGCGCCCCGTGCAAACCACCTCAATCTTCGATCAGGACGACTCTTCAAATAAGAGATTTTTGGCTTATTAAAAAAATAATAAAAAAAAAATAAAAGTCTTTTTAAAATAAATTATTTGATAATGGTTATATTTTATACATCTACAAAAGTTGGAAATAAGCAAAAATTTTGAAGTAATTTCTATCTTGCTCTCTTACTTTTTTCTTCTCTTCCTCATAGGTGCGTCCGCATGATAAACGACCCATATTAAACACGGGGCCACATTGGGCCCACATGATGGACAGTTAATATAAAAGGTGAACCCAAACCATTTGAGTCAAAGACATCATAAGTACTTACAATCAAGCATCATGTTAATTTTGAAATAGTTTCATCTCTAAGCTACATTGATTTAGAAGTGACGACTAGCACTGATGTGTGTGTCTATATATATATATATATATATATATTATATATATATATATATATATATATATATATAGATATATATATATATATATGGGAAATGGTACTATGAGGTCGACCTCATGGGAGCTTCCCATGAGGTCAAGCATTGTGGGCCAATCGTGATGCGTGTCAAACATCTACCCCATCAGTCAGATGCACCATTCCAAGATGGCGATGGGTTTAAAAATCAAGTCAATCTATGACTTGGGTGGGCCACACCATATTCAATAGTTGAGAGGAGTTACCCTCCCATTAAAACATTCATAATCATTTATTGAGCCCATGGAGATGTGGTTCACAAATCTAGACCATCCATTGTGTGTCCCCTACTTGGATGAGGGATCAAATCAAGCTTCTACCTCATCTAAAACTCAGGTGGGGCCCACCAAGTACTTTTATATGTTTTAGTCATGTCTACGTATGGTTTTAAATGGTATGGTCCACCTAAATTCCGTATACGGCTAATTTTTGGGATATCCCATAACCTAAAGGGGACCCATCAAATGCACAGTGTTAATGCTCCACACACATCACGACAGGGCCCACACAACTCAACCTCATGGGAAGCTCCCATGAGGTCGACCTCATAGTACCATTTCCATATATATATATTATATATATAATATATAGATATATATATATATATATATATATATATATATATATATATATATATATATATATATATTGTCATGCTCACCTGCACACCTACGCATAGAGGTGGGCACCGGATGACTTGATCCGGCTAACTCGACTCGTCTAACTCATTCAGATTCGACTCGACCCGAACCGAATGGGTGAGTCGGTCCAAACTGAGTAGGCTTCGCCCAATCCGAACTCAAACCAAGTTGCTTCTCTCCACTCTCTCGGTCTCTCCTTCCCTCATCTCTCAATTCGTCTCGGTGCCAACTCGACTCGACTTGGTACTTTTGACCGGATCGGACTCGGATCGAGTCAGGCATGCTGGACTCGGTATCGAGTCGAATCGAGTTCGGGTTAGGCCTATTTCAAAACCGGATCGAGTTGAGTCAGCCCTAACTCGGTCCGACTCTACTCGATGCCAAGCTCTACTTACGCACGTGCGCACCTTTGCACACGTGTCATGGGTGTCTAATCTGAATAGTCCATGTGATGCGGAATCCCATGAAACCCTAAGGGACAAATTTTCACCATGATCTAAAATTTTGGTGGGCCATAGCAAAGAGAAATGCGAATCAAGGGAGGAAAATGTTTTCATGGCCCACCAAAGTTTTGGATCAAAGTAAAAATTGGCCCCTGGGGTTTTGATGAGGTGTTGCTTCACGCGGACCGCTCAAATTTTGGAATCACATAATGTAAGACGAGTTCTCAAAAAAGTTCGCACGAGTTCCATGCGAACGGGCGCGCAGCTGAGCATTTGGCTATATATATATATGTGTGTGTGTGTGTGGTGTGGGGGGGGGGGGGGGGGGGACGCATCACGGTGGGGCCCACACAACTTGACCTCATGGGAGTTCCCATGAGCTCGACTGCATAGAACCTTTTCCGGTAGAGCTCATGAGAACTTCCCATGAGGTCAAGTTGTGTGGGCCCCACCATGATGTATGTCGAACATCAACACCATGCATTTAATGGGTCCCCTTTAAATTATGGGATATCCCAAAAATCAGCCGTATACAGAACTCAGGTGGGCCATACCATCTAAAATCATGTGAAGACATGCCTAAAACATATAAAGACACTTGGCGGTGCCCACCTGAAATTTGGATGCGTTTGAAACTTGGTCTGACCCCTCATCCAAGTGGGACACACATAATGAATGGGCTAGATTTGTGAACCACATCTCGGTGGGTCCAACAAATGATTATGAATGTTTTAATGGAGGTAAACCCCTCTCAACTTTTGTATGTGGTGTGGCCCACACAAGTCACGGATTGACTTGATTTTTAAGCCCTAGGCCCACCATGGAATGGTGCATCTGACTGATGGGGTAGATGTTCGAGACGCATCACGGTGGGGTCCACACATGTCGACCTCATGGGAAGTTCCCATGAGCTCGACCGCATAGAACCTTCCCCTCATTGGCCGCAATAGTTTCTCCCTTATTTAGGTAATGCTTCATTCTCTCAGTATCTTGAACCATGGATTTATTAGGTTTTTTCATTCACCGCTAGGAAAGAAACGTTCTTCTTTTTACCATTTCAAACAGGTTTAATACGTTACATAATAATGGGAATTTCATATATTACATAATAAGGTCATAATACCACGTGTTCCAACATCTCTTATTTGGCTATTATAACTTACATATTTTTCCCACTAATCAATGATTTAATTCGTCAATTATTCATCCAGATAATATAAGATATTTGTGATGTACTAAAAATATTTTAATTTAGTAGCCCTTTTTCTTTTATCCTACAATATGAAAATCTTATTACTCAGATGAGGTTTTCACATCTCTCGTCCTTACATCTTGTAACTTAGTCTGTGAGTCACAGAAGATCAATAGCTGGTGAATGAAAGGTATGCACTAATGAGATATTCCCAAACTTAAATTATTTTTGAAGGAATGCTCTGCATTAAGATCTTAGTCTCTAGACGACGGGCATTCATCTTTTTCTTTTAGTCAATTGAACCCTCATCAACGGGGAGAAAGTAAAGGTGGATGCCCTCTTTCTAATCTTATGGCCCCCATTGCATGAGATATAAATTCGATTTGATTGGTCCAAACTAGGGATATGAAATTGGGAAGGAGGAGAAAGATAAATGCAATTGAAGGAATTATGAATGGCAGTGGCATTGGAATTGGAAGTTTCTTTGTTGGCACCTGGTTATGTAAGGGGGATAGTGGTCATTACTTATTCCTCCCTCTTCCACCTCGAGTATCTCCACTCCCATTATCACCTATGCTGTGCCCACTCAAGTTTCATATTGGTCTAATTATTGTACATACGTTCTAATGAGTTTTCATAACTGAAGGACAGATTAGATGTCCCACAAACATTTCTAATGCAAGGGCATTTTTACACTGGGCTCGAGTGGGGTAGCCTGTAGGATGCAAGGATACACTTAGGGTGGGCGGCCCGTGAGAGGTGGTACCCATGTGATGTGGAGTCCACAAGAAAAGTTCGGCCGAGGTCCTAACCCACACAATGTGTAGCCCGGGCTAAGAGATAAATGGATTAATTCGCCTGATCTATCAATTCAAAATTTTAAAGCAAGTGGTAGACTAGGCCTTGTACCAACTATGGGCTAGCCCATAGTCCAGGCCTGATCGGCTTTATTATGGGCCAAAATCCAAGCCCAACCTATCGACGTGTTGTGATATCATATGTTGGGACTTTAGCTGTTGGATTGGGTCCTTTTCAATGGCCCAAAGACCTCAAATTATCTATACAATGGTGAAGGTCTTCACCATGGATGGTGTATACCGGAAAAACTGCATTGAGATATTTCAACAATTGATTATTGAGAAATTCAAAAGACAAGTCCATATTCGAATGAAAAGAGTGAATTAAAACATTGAATACAAAAGTTTTACTTTCACTAATCCTCCAAGCAAGATGTGGGCCATCATATAAATGGTTTAGATCATTGAAAGATGACAACGGTCCAGAATGTAAAGTCCCAATGCATCATATTGCAATACATGGAGATCTATTCTAGCAAACATTCTTGTTTACCATATTCTCGATGTTATTGGCAATTATAGAGGGCCTGGTTCAGGAGTTGCATGGGAGATAATGTGTACATGTTGCTGCACACGTAGCATGCTTAGATAATATCAGTTTCAGATCATCATATGCGCGGAGGGTTAAGCTGAAAATACTACTTTCATGGGTTGGGAAAGAAATGCTCCTATATTAATCATTCATGGGTTGGGAAAGAAATGTTCCTATATTAATCTCTTCCAGTGAGGAGACTGGAACACAAGACTTTCCGCTCTAATACCACTTTGATGCAGGACAATTAACCACTTGTTCTAAGGCCCTGTTTGGGCAACGGGATTAGAAGGGATTGGGTGGGATTGGATTCATCTGGTTCCGTGCCAATTTCACTCCATGTTTGGAAAAGCTTGGAATTAGATCGGATGGAATTGCATTGGGTCCCGTGCCAATTTCACTCAATGCTAGCAAGTTGTGTAGGTCCCACCCTGATGTGTGGGCTATATCCACGCCATCCACCCATTTTTTGAGATTATTTTAGAGCATGGGCCAAAAATCAGGTAATTCTAAAGCTCAAGTGGACCCACCACTGAAAGCAACAGGGATTGAATACTTACCGTTGGAAACTTCTTTGGGGCCACATAAGTTTTGGATCTACCTCATTTTTTGGCTCATACCATAAAATGAGGTTACAAAACAAATGAACGGTTTAGATATAATACACGTGTGTTATTCTAGTAATTTCAAATGATGGTGGGTATATCCATTCAATGTACCACCGTAATACCAACAAAGCAGAGCATTAATCTAATCCCATGGAATCAGGGGACAATTCCTGCCAGGGGTAATAATGATATTTTTTTTGAATACAATCCCACCAAATCCCTTCTAATCCCATTGCCCAAACAGGGCCTAAAAGCTCAAACAAATAGAGCATGATGAATCAATCCATTTATCTCATAGTCTAGACCCCACATCGTATGGGTTATGACCTCAGCCGAACCCCCCTTGTGGACTCCAGTTCACATGAGTTCCGCTTCGCACGAGCCACCCACTTCACACGGATGGGGCCCGCCTCACACGGGCCGCCCACCCCAAGTCTGCCCCAACATCCCACATGCCACCCCACTCGAGCCCGATGTGAAAATACCTCTACATTAAATATTCATATTATTATGATAACTAAATGGGATGTCACAACTTGGAGAAGACTCAATGTAGCAAAGAATGTGATGAACTTCACGATGGCTGGAGCGAGAGCATGCATAAATTGACTCAGCAGATTAACTGCATAGGATAGGTCAGGATGAGTAATAGTCAAATATATCAACCAATCAACTAAGCGCAGGTACATGCATGGATCATCAAGAAGTTTCCCATCATCAACCCAAAGCTTATTATTAAGATCTAAGGAAGAATCAAGAGCTTTGACACCAAGATTACCGATAGAAGTAAAAAGATCAAGAGCATATTTTCATTGAAATAAAATAATACCATTTTTCAACGAGAGACTTCAATGCCAAGAAAATATATTTATAGACTCAAGTCATTTGACGTAAAAAAAAAACCTTGTTCAAATAGATCCTATCTCATTAACATCATCACATATAACAATAATATCATCCACATACACACTGAAAATGATAATGCCTTAGATACGCTGCCTAACAAACACTAAGTGGCCTGACTGAATAAGAGTAAATCTAATACCAATCATGGTTCCAATAAATTTCTCAAACCAGGCATGAAGGGCCTACTGCAAACTATATATTGCATTTTTAAGACAAAAATCTTATTTTCCTTTCCCTTTCAAGCAAAACAAGAGGAAATATATAAATTTCCTCGTTCAAATCACCATTTAAGAAAGGCATTCAAAACATTAAACTAGTGCAATAGTCAATTTATATTAGCAGGAAGAGAAATAACAACACGAACTAAGTTTATCTTAGCAATACTAGCAAAGGTCGCAGAATAATCTGCACCATATGTCTATGAAAAACCTTTAGCAACTAGGTGAGCTTTATATTTGGCTATAGCCGCTATACTACTATCATGGTGATATTAAGGGGATATACCCAAGAAGTAAAGAAGTCATCTCCCATATATGGTTCATCTCAAAAGCAACAATCTACTCTTCAATGACTTGACACCGCAGAGGAGAACTAAGAGTCTCCCTATAATTTTTTGGTATCATCGAAGAAAAAAACTTGAAAGGTAAAAATAAAGGACCTATGTTCAAGAGACAAGGAATGATATGAGATAAAATTTTGAATAGCACGAGTAGTAATTGTCTTTTCACTTTCCTGATAACAACAGACAATAGCAAGTAGCAACAGACAGATCTAAGGATGGATTTAAAAATGTACCAGAATAAATAGAGAAACAAGTACAAACATAATCAGTACATGAGTTCAAAGGAGCCTGCATTGTGGTAGACTGTAGGAAGATAAATGTCCAAGCATTCCTTCTTTCATACACCTTCAAATCTGGTTAAGTTGACTAAGAATCAGAAACCACATTATTTGTACCATTATCAAATGGAGCGCATACGCCTAAAATAAATGAAATAGAAAGAATCGGATTGAAGTCAAGAACAGGTACATGAAGAACCATAGACTGTTATTCTCCATGATTTTTAGAAAAATATGGAACGTTTTCAAGTAACTTGACATACATAGAAATATAATGGTTTTTATTAATCGGATTAAAAACACTTGTACCTTTTTTGAGAAGTCAAATAACCCAAGAAAATACATTTGATAGTCGGTTTGACAATTTATTTCAACGAGGGTCATTATTATAAACCTTAAAAACACATCCAAAGACTTGCAATGGAATTTTAAAAATATAATAGAATGTTGATAAATGTTGAAAAGGAGACTAACCCTCAAGAACTGCAGTAGGCAAACTATTAACCAAAAAGCATGCAGTAAGAACGGTCTCCGATAAAAAAGACTTAGGAAAAGACATGCCACTAATAAATGCCCAAGTAATTTCTAAGAGACATCTATTCTTTCTTTCAACAATATTATTTTATTACGGGGTACATATAGTCGTTTGAGAGTTTACACCATGCTCCTAAAGATAAAACAACATAGAATGAGAAAGATATTCATTTGCGTTGTCCGTACACAAGGTTCCTATATTTATGTTAAACTGATTTTTAACCCCAAGCATAGGACAATTTGGAAATTTAACCAACTTTATCTCTACTTTTCATTAAATAAATTCATGTCATACGAGAAGCATCGCCAATCAAGGAGACAAAGTACTTAAATCCAATAGAATTAATCAAAATCAACCCCCATACATCAGAATGAACCAATGAAAAAAAATTTATTCGTCTTTCTTTCCATAAGGGAATAAACTGACTTATGATCTTTAGCTAAAACACAGGCCTCACATTGAAAATTCTTGATGTCACGGAACCTAATTAACTAACACAATAAAGACTATAAAACTGAATTAAGGATGATTAAAACAACAATGCCAAAGATAAAGGTCTTTTATTTTATTTTATACGTTAAAATATTCACTAAACTAACTTGAAGGATTCAAATGAAGAATGTATAATCCACCTTTCTCAAGCCCACCACCAAACAACTTACTCATCATCAAATCTTAAAAGACACAATGATTAGAAAAAATATCACACTACAATTTAGATCATTCATAATCGGCAATTGAACTCACAAATAATAGAAGCAATATCAAGAACTAATACAATCCATAGCCCTCGAATTAGTTACCTAAAGGTTGGACATAGAAGCGGTGTGAATGGTAAAAAAGGCATTACCTTTTTAAGTCTAAGATGTACATGGAGATGTATTATTCTATGTGGCATCCCTTAATAAAATATACTCACTTTTTGAGAGATGGACTACATCCCCAGCTAGTTGGACTACAGGCGAAGTCACTAGAGGAGCCACCTCACCAATAATACACGGAAAATCTTTATCATCTATAATAGCTGAATTAACAAAATGACCTTGAGGTGGTTTACCATGAAGCATCACCTAACAATAATCAATTGTATGGCCATATCAACCACAGAGTACACAAACGGTCTGCACCATGACCACAACTAATGTCGCAATCACGGACAGCTAACATCTCGGCCTCCTCGTTCGATAGCTTTGCCTAATCTATTACTAGTATTATTATAATTTCTAAACCTGGTTACAAGAGTAGGTTTCTCAACTAAAGTTTATCCCATAACTGTATGATGCCTCTCATCTCATAAAGTAAAGTGCACACACTATTTAGGGATGGTTGAGTAGGGGAACGAAGAATCTAGGCCTGCTTTGGTTCCAATTCAGAACTAAGTCCCCTTAACAATTCGAATACTATGTTCTTCTCAATACTTGTTTATATGCCTATACGTATGTGGTACAAACAAACTGAAGATTTCCAGGGAAGATAATTTCTGCTACAAACCACGCATCTTAGCATAATAATCAGATATTAATCTGTCTCTTTATCTTAAATTCCTAATCTCCTGGTAGATATTATAGATCCAGGCAATATTATTCTGATCAATGTACAATTCATGAGCAGTTTAATCAAATCTCACGTGTCGTAGAAAACAGAAAAAGTCCTTTACTAACTTTTGGATCCATCAAATTAAGAAGCCAGGGCATAACAAGCAAGTTATTTGATTTCCAATCTCCATAAGAAGGATTTGACATAGCAAGCTCTGATATACTGTCATTTATATATCATAACTTCTGCTTTCCTCTAATAAACATCTCAATTTCTTTCGACAACCAAAGAAAATTGTTGGACACAACTTTATGGATTGTAATATTCAATCCAAGTTTATCAGAATGAAAAATCAATTGTTTTATCTTAGAGTTGATTGTAACTTTGTCTCAGATGTAGAAGAAGAAGCCATAGCTAAACTCAACAAGTCTCAGACTTTTACGAACTAGAATCCAACGGACGCCATAAGCAAATATAACACACAATAATCTCAAAGGGAATATGCAAGAACAAAGAAGGAACACTTACGAGGCAATAAATTTTAAAGAATGAATATCCAAGTCAACAACTCACCAAAAAAATAAACGGGAATACTCGAGAACCCTAAGAAATACTCAAAAGACAATAAATATCAAAAAATGAACATTTAAATCAACAAATCACCAAGAAACCAAAAAAGGAGAGGTGTTCTTACGGCTGAATTACTAACAAAAAACAAATCTAGAAAAATCTAAAGTTACTATGAAGAGATTCTTATAAATCTGGAAGAAAGATGCCCAAGAAACTATCCAAACAATAATGACCAGCAAGCCTTTATTGTTGCTATTTATCCAACCGAAGGGAACAAGTCAATCCAGAACTTTTAGCAAAACCCTATTACTATTTTCAATAAAATGCAAGAGCCTTGAATCTTTAAAGACTTGATCAATTAGAAGTTTCAGCAAAAACTTTAACAAGATCTCCAAGACACCATAGCCACAATACCACCCCTCACAAATCACATACAATCAATGATTTAAAGGTTAAGAATCAAACCAAGAGAGATTATATGAAAAGAAAAAAAAAAAAAAACAAAAGAAGAAGAAGAAAAGAAGAGATGAGGTTGGAAGAGAAGGGGAAGAGATCAAGAGAACAGAAGATAAGAAACTCTAGGGACATTCTTGCTCTAATACCATGTTAAAAGAAAAAAAAATAACTTGGGAAGAAAAGAAACTTGGAGAAGCTTGGATGTCCAACCATCTTTCTTTATATATCAAGTGAGTGGCAAAATTACATAAACTACCTTTAGAGAAAAGAAGACAAAATAAACAAAAATAAAGAGAATTAATAAAAGGGAAATAGGAGGTCTACTGGCTAAGTCAAGCCAAAGTAAAGGGAATTGCCCATGGCCCGAGAGAGATGGGCCAATTATGAACACTAATTTGCTTCGATGTTCATGGCACATGTAGAAAACAAGTTCTCTAGGTTTCAGTATATGCTTGTGCTTGTGGATGATTTTTCTTAAATCTCATGAGTATTTTTCATCAAAGAAAAAATCCAAAGTTTTCTTAAAATTCAAATTGTTTAAAAGACTCGTTGAGGAAAGAACAAGGGAAAAAGATATTGCTTAAGAAGCAATAATGGGGAGAGTATTTATCTAATGAGTTTCTTGAATTTTATGATGAACATGGCATAAAAAGACAATTGACTTGTGCTAGGAGACCACAACAAGATGGTGTTTCCGAGCACAAGGTAAGGCATTTGTTGGAAGTAGGAGTTGGATACATGCCAAAAAATTGCTCAAGGAGTAATGGGCGGAATCAATGCGGTGTGCATGCCATGTAAGAAATCGGCCCCCTCTTAGCCCTAGTAAGGTGAAGTTGTCGTTCAAATTAGCATACCATGTGAAGCTATCGACCACTTATTTTCGAGTTTTCGGTTGTACATGTAATGTTCATGTTCCTGATGAAAAAAGAACAAAGCTTGAAGCAAAAGCTACAAATTGTATGATTGTGGGGTATGGCATACAAAGAAAAGGTTGGAGATATATGGATCTAAAAATGCACAAGACCATTGCATCTTGTGATGTCATATTTGATGAAGTCTCATCCTATTATGTGCAACTGATTCTTACCCAAATTCTGACTCCAAAGTAAGGAGATGCAAGAAATCGATAATATGAAGATTATTCATTCACCCTGTGCTCCTCTTTCAAGTTCTCCACAAATTAAGAAGCTTCATTTGAGGGGGAACGACAAAGCTATAAATATGGGCCTGTTTCGATTGAAGGTAAACTAGGGGAACATAAGGGAAGACAAAAATGTGACATAAGCAGGATGTAAATTGACATCAGCATTAGGGGAAGCAAATCATTTGCATGTGTTTGTTTTATTAAAGAAAAGTCCCAGAAAATGCTTTTCCTTTACATTGGCAACTGTTTGGATTGAAAACATATAAAGGGAATCCTTTTTCCCTCCAAACTCGTCATTAAAATGTCAAATCAGAGGCAAATTCTTTTCCCTCCATTTGAAATTTTTAAAAAATTGTAGTAGTCACTCGTTGAGAAAGGAAAAGCATATTCAAACTTTGTTGCAACACCATTGCTTCCCAAACAGGTGCAAGCTGATCGCATTCCCAGTTTGCATCCTATCCAAACAGGTCTTAAAAGAAATGATCCACTCAAGAAGAACAAAGAAATAAATGACTCGACCCAAGAGAATGAAGATCGACTAGCTTTGTGAAGGTGGGAAAGAAAGGTACTGATAAGGTATAGAAATTATTATGAGAATTTTGTTAATACTGTTCCTTGTTTTCTTGCAAGGCCAATAGATGATGAAAAACCGGTATCATATGAAGAAATTAAAGGGATCCTAGAGCAGGAATTTGCGATAAAAGAAGAAATTACGACACTAACCAAGAATGAAACGTGGAATTTAGTTGGTATGCCAGTGGATGCTAAACCCATCTCATGCAAGTGGGGTTACGAAGCAAAATCCAAAAAAGGATGACCCCATCAATTAATACAAAGCAAGGCCCATGGCACAGGGATTCTCACAATGCTATGGGTTGAGACATTTAGCAAAGTAGCTATAATGATGACGGTTCGGACCATTATCTCACTTGCAGCATGCATCACTAGGAAACTTTGGCAATTAGATGTGAAGAATGATCTCCTTTACAATTAAATAGATTGTGAGATCTACATGAAGCAACTATCCAGATTTAGGTTGAAAAAGTATCCAAATCATGTATGCAAGCTCAAGAATGCGCCCCATGGACTTAAGCAAGCTCCTAGAGAATGGTATGGTAAAATCTCCAAATACTTTAATCTTTTATGGTTACAAAGTAGCAAGTTCAAACTCTAGCGTGTTTACTAAGATTGACGAAAATAAGCATGCCATAGTACTCTTGTATGTGGATGATATGATAGTCACTAAAAACAATGTTCAAGAATCCAAAAGGCTTCATAAAAAACTCTCAATTCGATTTGAGATGAAAGACCTTTGGAAGTTAAAACAATTTCTTGATCTTAGGGTGAAAAGGTGCAAAGAAGGATTATTTATGACTCAAAAAGCATCATGCGGAGAAGATGGTCAAGAAGTTTGGCACAGAAAAATGCAAGCAATCAACGGCTCTGATTAAACAAAATCACAAGCTCAAGGCAAATGAAGGAAAGGAACTCAAGAATGCTATTATGTTTAGGATGATGGTAGGGAAGCTTTATTTATCTCACTATCGCTAGACCGGACATCTCATATGTTGTCGGGGTTATTAGCGAATTCATGCAAAATCCAAGAAAATCTCATATTAATGTTATTAAAAGATATCTTTAGTATGTGAGAAGTACTTGTAATTATGATTTGTTATACAAGAAAAATACTGATTTTGTACTTCGCGGCTTCACAAATGCAGATTGGGTGGTTGATCTAAGTACTCGGTAATCTACTTTTATGTGAGAACGGCTGCTATATCATGGTGTGGTAAGAAGCAAGCACCGATGCATTATTTAGTACAAAAGCCGAATTTATGGCCATGGCTTTCGATGCTCAAGAGTGTACACGGTTGCAAAGGCTCATTGTAGATATTTCTCATGCTATTGAAGAAATGGTGGAGATATCTTGTGATAATCAAAGTGCAATTCGACTAGTTTCAAACCCAGTTTTTTCATACAAGAACAAAGGACATAGAAGTTCATCATCACTTCATTCATGAGAATGCATGGAAATGAGATCCAAATTGATCAGTGTATGTATCAAAGACTAAGTGACAAACATGTTCACAGAGGGGCTACCGAAAGCTAAATTTTACGAATTTTGGACATGGTTAGGTGTGGTACCTCATGTTAGTACAAAGGGGGAGTGTTAAAGTTTTGTGCTAACAGAGAGTAGCATTTTCATTATTTTCTCTTTTATACACGGGCATTTTAGTCTTTTGTTACAAGGGCATTTTTATAATATGGTAGAAGTCTCTATGAAAGGATAAAATTGCCATCCTCTAATATTTGGAATTGTCAAGAGAATAAATGGTAGAAATTTTAATGACCATAAATACCTCTGTAAAAGTCCATTGTGATGAGTAATAAATGCTCTAGAACGTTCCTACAAAGTTCCTTCGGATTATTTTTTTCACACGCACTCACACCCCCACACACTCGCGCACTCGCACCACAATGGATGCTTGAACCTAGGACCTCATGTTGAAACTATTGTGAGTCTACCACTAAGGCATGGCAATAGGTGCAAGTTCGTTAGGATTTATTTATAAGGGTGTGTTAACATTGTCTGTGCGAAATTGTGCTCATAAACTTAATTTCTCTCAAGTTTGTTCTTCTTGCAATTGGATGTGACTTTTCATTGCTCTTCCACAATATTGGGCATATAATTCTAACACATCTGGCTACACTTTGGGAGTTGGATAACTTTCATCAATATAAAAAAAAAGATACACCATTATCTCCAAAGATATGGCAGTGGATGGTAGGATGACTGAATCCGTATGTACTCTCACACTCTGATATACTGCAACACGTGCGTCTAAGACCATACACTAACACAAGAATCAATGAAAACAGAGAATTTATACTGCTCATCCAACATGTGGCAATCACAAGCCACAAAGCATCCACCCTTGCATGTAGGCAATTAGTCTCACAGTGCCAGTCAATCACAGCATACAACCTACAATTCCACACCACATGTCACTGGAGAGAGTAAGTCAGTGGGTCCATTCTATCAAAAGTCCCATACATTCTCACTTGGGAGCCATCAGATCAGAGGGATCACTGCTGATCGGATAGATGGCAGTTGGGATGCATGAGAATGTCCATCCAGTTTACTTTGCAGAAGCAAGGATCTGTAAAATGGTGGACAGCAACACAAGTGCTAAGGATGCAAACGGGGTTTCAGTACACAATTAAACAGAAGAAAGGACTCCGAGTACTAGTGTAGTCAATAGTTTTTAACCATAGTTTAGAAACCTAAAAACTCAAGACTCAACTAGATGTTGATCCAGGTCAGGTCGACTTGAATACTCAATTCAAGAGAAAAGACATATAAATCAAGACTTTTAATAATAAAAATATATTTAAAACAACTACACCTAAAAGTATTAAAACATTAGAAACAAGAAAACAAAGGTTTGTGTACCTTGCTGGTTGGGGCTGTATGCCAGTGGATGAGAGGTTGAGGGTTCGACACCGAACTCCTCTACCAGAACCGAGTTTCCTAAAGACTCGGCTCGAAATCTCCCCGTCGGGTTGACTCGGCTAAGTTATGACTCGAGCCAGCAAGTGTTAAAACAATGTTTTTAACTTCAACAAGCTACATCTTTAGGGGCAATTTGCGTCGCCTGGGATAGTATACCTCCATGAAAATAACCTCTGATGCTGCATATGATTACTTGCTGCATCTGTATGTTGATGTCCTTTCAAAGTCCAAACACTGCATTTTTTATGGTATTGTGGTAAGCATTTGCTTCTCACACCTCCAAACCAAACCAACCTTAATTTTTGTACATTTAATATTTGCAATGTTGTAATCTGCAGGAACAAGCATCAACAATGATGCATTCAACTAACAAAACACCATTTCAAAACCAGATTCATGCAAAAATGAAAAATCAGCAACTTAAGAAATTCCACCATAGTGCCAAGATACAAACTGAGTTGAAAGAGAAAGATACAACTAGGACTCCAGACAAGTAGAATATCCTTCCGAGGACTGGAAAACTCATAATGAAAGCACAAGGAAAAGATGATGGAGGCAGGCCAGTCTCTCTTGAGGCTAATCCATCATTCATTTCACCAAGCAAATTTTGATGACCGAAGCAGCACCTATGCGGTGCAGCACCACGACTGCATCACCTGGCTTGCACAAACCCCTCAAAGTTGCAGACTTGAGGGCGGCATCCAAGATCACCTCTGTTGACTCTGCATCAGTGGCCTTGGCGGAGCCTTCTGCTAGCAGCGGAATTAGGCCCCGGTAAATCAGGCTGTGCCTCGCTGGTGTCTCATCGCTGATCATCCAATCAAACGAGTCTGTCGTCAAGATGGGGACCACTACCGAGAGTATAGGCACAGCGGGTCGGTACTTGGCCACAAGTTTGGCCGTGGTGCCACCACGCGTCAGCACGACAATGAGCTTGGCCCTGGCCTTGTTGGCTGTACGGACGGCTGAGGAGGCGAGGCTCTCCAGCGGGCTCATGGGCAGCGGTGTTGACCGTATCATCTCCTTGAAGATGGCCCCATAGTCGAGGGAGGACTCTGCCTCGATGCAGATGCGAGCCATGATCTTGACAGCAAGCTCTGGGTATGCCCCAGCTGCACTCTCACCACTGAGCATGACGCAGTCGGTGCCATCAAGGACAGCATTGGCAACATCGGTAGCCTCCGCACGCGTTGGACGAGGGGACTTGATCATGGATTCAAGCATCTGGGTGGCGGTGACAACAGGCTTGCCTACTAGGTTACATTTGTAGATCATCATCTTCTGGGCAAGGAAGATCTTCTCAACAGGGATCTCCATTCCAAGGTCACCTCGAGCAACCATGAAAGAGTCTGTCTCCCGTAGGATTTCATCAAAGTTTATTACACCCTCCTGGTTCTCAACCTTCATATTCAAACACCACGAAACAAAAAGATGATCTATTAAAAGAACTTCCCTAAATAAGGCTTTAGAATGATGCTGATTAAAGCAAGCTACAAACATGAAAAAAAAAAAAGAAAAAAAAGCGTGGAGCTATCACAAGTTTATAGATCATTAGAACTGTATGAAACGACGGTAGAATACAGATTCTTCAACAACACAATTTTTTGTTATTACAGCAGCAAACATTAAAATAATGTCACAGGACCTTTGTTGCATAAGCGCACGCACACACATTTACGTATGCACATGATGCATTGACACAAACATCTATATACATACGTGGGCAAGTGATTGCTGGAGCTAATCAGCTGAATGCATTCACGTGCATGAATGGCAAACACATCCCACACCCAGAGGTAGGTCTGTCAACAGGTTGGGTTTGGGTTGGGCCCTAGAGTACCTGTAACTGGCTAACCGGGTTCTGGTCCTGCTGGGTCAGGGTCATGTTCTTGAAGACCCAGCCCCGGACCCGATCACGTCCTTAGATCTAGGTCTAGTTGGTTTGGATCAAAATAGAGTATTTATATGGTGGGACCCATTTTATAGATGGCTTTAGATCACACACATGTGCCACTTTGACACATGCATGGTATGTAAATGGGGGCCCTATTCCATTGCTAGAATAAACAATATATATTTAACATGCATAACATCACCATTAAAATTAATTGGACCTGACCAGTGTTCGAATTATCTCCGATATTATCTTTATCTCTAGCTCAATGATACCAATACCATTGGTAGCGATACCGATAACGCTGGTAGTATCAGAAATTTCAGGTATTAGCAATGTATTGCTAAGTATCGCCAATGTATCAGCATCGCTAATGTAATCGTCAATATTTTCAACTATGTAAATTTTAGGTGTTGTTTGTATTGCCAATGCATCAATATTGCCAATGTATCGCCAATATTTTCGACTATGTAAATTCTAGGTAATGCTTTTATCATAAGTGTATTGATGATATTTTAATAATATCGCCAACGTATTGACATCATCAAAATTTTGTTTACTAGAAAAAAAAAATATATTTTTTTTTTTCATGAGCACTATGTAGTGTTCAATTTGGCATTGATAATATCTCGATATTATCGATATTGCAACATGCGAGATATTGAGACCACAATATTTCGTTTCCTTTACAATTGTTGATGATTTCTTGGTGAAATATCATGTGTTGTTGATATTTTGCAATATCGATGGATGTTTAGATGGAAGGTTGGATAGTTAAATAGGCCAGAGGGGATGGTTGGACTGATTTCTTACAAAAACACATGCTTTTAAGGCCCCATTAAATGGAAACTTGTTATGTATGCATTCTTTTTTCAATTTTTTATTTCTAAATATGCAAATATGTACATTTTAACATCTCCTGAAGTTTCGCTAAAAATTCCACCGTTTTTCCTATGTTTCCCCGCATTTCCGGTTATCAACGATATTATCGGCAATATCGATATTGTTTCCATATCCCTAGCCAGCAAAACTTGTAGCGATACTGATACTTCGAACACTGGACCTGACCTGATCCGGACACAACTTGACCCGAGCCAACTTGATTTTAATTGGGTCCCAAAGGCTGAAATCCAAACCCAATCCAGTTACTTGACAGGTCCAAAATATTGGACCCAGACTCATTAAAATTGGGTTGGGGTCCATCGGGTAGCTGCAGGTCCAAAAAATTGGACCCGGACTGGTTAAAATCGGGTTGGGTCCATCGGGTAGCCACAGGTCCGGGTACCCATCAACAGACCTACCCAGAGGATAACCATGCATGGAAGTTGTGTTTCTCCAGTTAAGAACCCTGTTGCAAAATCAGCCCAAAAATGATGTGAACATGCAATGGGAGAGAGAACATGCATGATTCTGCATGGCATACACTCGCATGCAAACCCACACATTTTGCTTTTGTGTGCATATTTCATCATAAAGAAAATAGTGGTAGTGGCTGAAACATTGATTTACCAACCTATGTAATTGCATGCAGTGCACAATTGAACATGTTAACATGCAAAGAGAGAACATATGTATGATATATAGGTGCCAGCACATTACCATGAACCAGAAGAATCACATGACGAAATATTTAGAGGATGTCATAACAAACCTTGGACATCAACTGTATGCGCTTTGCATGTGGCCCAAGAACCTGGCGCACGTTAACAAGATCTGATCCCTTGCGCACGAATGACAGAGCAATCAAATCGATATTGTTGGGCACGCCCCACCCTAAGATGTCCTCCTTATCCTTCTCTGTGAGTGTGGGGAGATCCACCACGATGCCTGGAAGATTGACGTTCTTCCTCTCACCCAGGACTGCAGTGTTCTCACAACGGCACCTCACAGTTCCAGAAGCCGGGTCACAAGACAAAACAGTGAGAGTAATGGTACCATCCGCACACAAGATGGTATTTCCAGGCTTCAAGTCTACAGCAAGCTTCTTGTAACTCATAGAAATCATGTTAACGTCACCCTTAATGTCATAGTCAGTAGTAACTGTTATTTCCTGACCCTCCTTTAATTGGATCGGTTTTGCATCCTTTAGGAAGCCAGTCCGAATCTCAGGTCCCTGCAACAGGAGACAAACACAAGTAAGACCTCATGGCAGAAATTAAAAAATAAAAATAGATAAATCAATCAAGTAGCTTCCTGGAAAAAATGCGAACTTGGAAGTCAGGTCAGCATCACCATGAGAACAAAAATGACCGAGATGTGATGTTGCATGGACCAAGGAAATGGCTGTTTTGAATTGTCATACCTTTTTATACTTTACATGGTTGCAAGCTGTAACCATCGTCAAAAGGCCATTAAATTAATGCACCAGCAACATGAGGATACATTACATTTATTATTAGCTAGATAATGCCAACATATTCTTCTACGAATGTTGGACATGGACATGGTCACATGGAGAGTGGTGGAATTCTGCAGCTAGGGCTTCACAGTCACAGCCATAGATGGTTGATGGTGATGATAATGGAGACAAACGACCAACTCGTAACTCTTCCAATATTAGCTACATTAATTATATAGGTGGCAGCAATGATGATGGTGGCACACTCAAGAGTGGGGCTGAGGGCAATGGTGGTGCCAACCATGGAGGTGATGAAATCCATCATGTGCTTATGTTATATGAGGAATATATATATATATATATATATATATATATATATATAGAGAGAGAGAGAGAGAGAGAGAGAGAGAGTAATGCTCACACACAACTAGTTGGACGGTCCAACTAGTTGCCGATTTGAGTGTTAATTAATGCTAATAAATAACGCCCACAAGAGAGTTATTTTGAAGAGTAAAAAAGCTGTTACCCTGGGTGGGCCCACCATAGCATTAATGAGAAATCCACTCCAACCATTAGGTGAGTCACACCATGTTAGACCTTGAGACCAGAAATAATCTCCATCCGTAGTTTAGGTGGACCACACAATTGGAAATAGTGTACAATGAAAGTTCACCCTCCAAACGGTTTCCCTTGGTATAGCCCAGTTGAATAACATAGGCCTGATTTTTGGGCATCAAGACTAAATTTTTATGTGCTATCTAACGGTTGGAGTGGATTTCACATAATCATCATGATGGGCCCTATAAAATTTAAGGGTGGAAGTAACTCTCCAAATTATTTCCCTTGGTATAGCTCACTTGAGTCACAGATTGGCTTGATTTTTTAGCTCATGGACCATCATGGGATTATACATGTAATGATCGGAGTGGATCACACATACATATCAATATATACCCCATTAAAAATCAAGGTTAAGTGTACATCTACAATCCGTAAGCTCATCCCTAAGTTACCGTAAAAGTGATACATTCCCAAGAGAAATAGTCGTTTAGTTTAATCGGTTGGGCTATAATCTACTGTTTAGCGTATGATAAATTTTAAACTATTAAGTACGTATAAAATCCGACCCTTCCAACAGTTTAGCCCCAACATAAGGATCATTCATTACAATGATTGTTAATATTTACATATCAAGTGGTCCACACCATATAAAACAATAAGTATACATTGGTAACTGATGACCATACAACTGGATATTAAGGAGTAATGAAAAAACGTGATTCTTATGATGGTCAACTTATTAGAGGGTTTAGATGTCATATAAACATGAAAGGTTGGAAGTTACTAGTGGTTAGACCTTGATATATAGTCCAAACCATTGGACATGAAACTTAAAAAAAAAGGGTCTCAGATTCCGCTGTGTCCTTTAATACCGAAGTCAGTAGAGGTGCTCTGTGGGCCCATTATAATGCATGTGTTTTGTCCACGCGGTCCATCCATTTTTCCATATCATAGTGGTACATGATCCTAAAAATGAACCAGATCTAGACTCCAAGTGGACCACACCATAAGAAATAGTACTGATTGAACGCTCATCATTGAAAACTTTATAAGGCCCACTACGATGTTTATTTTCCATCCAACCTGCTGATTAGGTCTCACAAACCTGGATGAAAGGAAACACAAACATCGGCTTGATTTTAGAGGATAAATAAAAAAGATAATAAGGCCCATACATCATGGTGATCCACTTATGCCTTAGATGTGCCTCGTTTGGGTTCATGCCCTAAAATAATATAACAAAATGGATGGTCGGCTTGGATAGGATCTAAATATCATGGTGACCCCACATAGCCCTCTCTAGGCCAAGGACTTGATTCGTTTCCAAACGTACAGGCATTAAATGAAGAGAGAAAAAGGAGGAGGAGAAATATTTACAAAGAAAATGGGATTACTAAAGAAGCTATACACACTTGATATATTCCGATGATGCACCACACATCTTGAAAATCTGGTCCGTTAATTAGGTAGGGTCCCTTATAAGTATGTGAATGATAAATTTTTATGATAAATAGTATGATATCATCTATGAGAAATGTGAGTTGTTAGAAATCTATTTCAATAGTCCAGATTCAACTTACATGTATTGCTCTAGTAGTGATGATCAGTTACAAATTTTTAGTATATGAAATTTTATTAGTGAGCCCTATTTGATGAATAGGTTGGATTTATGATACATAATTCCCATCATACTTATGTAAAACTCAATGTCACATATCCTCATATATGGTGTATTACATGTCTATGAAAATAGTAATTTTTTACATTTAATGCACAACTAGTTGGACCAATTTGAATGGTCCAACTAGTTGTGTGTGAGCATTTCTCATATATATATATATATATATATATATATATATATATATATAGAGAGAGAGAGAGAGAGAGAGAGAGAGAGAGACACACACACATTTGAAGAGTGTGTTATATGGGGAATATGGTTGGGGTGGGCCTACCGGAGATGAACGAAGGAAGGAGAAATCGGAAAGATTCAAGAGGATTATCATCCCTCCTCTTGGATCAGATAGAAGGAAGAAGAACGATCCTGGAGAGTCAGGTTGGGGTGGGCCTCCCGGAGATGAACAAAGAAGAAATCGGAAAGATACAAGGGATTATCATCCCTCCTCTCAGATCAAAGCCTCTTCTTCTCTCATTCAATGTGAAGCTCCTCCCTCCAACCCTCATTCCGACATATCCATATCCACTCCTCGTGTAAATCTCCAATCTTCTCCTACCACTTCTAATTCCATTTCTTTCCCCTCTCCGTCTCTTGAAGATCATCTTCCTTCAGTTCCTTTCTCGTTTGGTCTCAGCTAGAGAGGATAGAAGGAAGGAGAACAATCCTAGAGAATCAGGTTGCAGTGGGCCTCCCGGAGATGAACGAAGAAAAATCGGAAAGATTCAAGGGGATTATCATCCCTCCTCTCGGATCGGAGCCTCTTCTTCCCTCATTCAGTGTGAAGCTCCTCCTTCCATCCCTTATTCTGACATATCCATATCCACTCCTCAGGTAAATCTCCAATCTTCTCCTACCACTTTTAATTCCATTTCTTTCCCCTCCTCTCTTGAAGATCATCTCCCTTTGGTTCCTTTCTTGTCTAGTCTCCCTTCCTCCAACTACTTGCAAATTGGGTCTCTAGGGGAAAGGGGCTTGATTCTTAGGCCGAATGGAGACCTTTGGGCAGAGGCAATGTCGGTTCCTCCCATTAGGGCCACTTATGGGGGTGAGACTTTATTTGTAACATCCATCTTTGCTGCCCGATCCCCCTATCTAAAGACCAATTAGATATTCTAGTTGACACAGTTAAAAAGAAAAGATGGGTAAAGGACGTTGTCTGTCATGTCGGAAGGCTCCTCTTGGGAGTTGTTTTTGGAAACAAAGATGATGACTATTACGACCTGTTTTGATTGGTGGCATATAAAGGCTTTCAAATCAACCACATTCATGATCCCAGCTCTATATCTAGGAGGCCGAAAAGGAACAGAGAACTAATTGGTCTTGGAGTGGAGCCTGAAGGGGTTGAGAATTCGAAGGGGACGGGAATCTTTATCAATTCCCAAATGAAGGTTCTCTCTTGGAATGTTAGGGGCCTTGGGTGTCCTCAAAAGAGGGCGGCTGTCAAGAAGAGTTGTATGAAATCAAAGGCGACAATTATTACTTTGCAGGAAACTAAACTTCAACGAGTGAATAGTTCTATCATTAGATTGATATGGGGTAATCAGAAGGTTGATTGGGTTGCCAAACCTTTCCAAGGTTCTGTTGGGGGTGTTATTGTGATGTGGGACACGGGCATATGGAGAAAAGAAGATAGTTGGGTGGGTGATTTTTTAGTTAATATCATTTCCAAAGATATTTCTTATGGATTCAGATGGATGTTTTCAGGTGTCTATGGCTCGAGTCGTGCCTCTTCCAGGAGCAACTTTTGGAAGGATCTCTCTCTTATCTATAACAGGTCAACCCTGCCATGGTGCATAGGGGGAGATTTCAACGTTGTCAGGTTCTCTTTTGAGAAATCTTTGGGAGATAGGGTTGACCAATAGTATGTCTAGGTTTGTAGAGTAGGTTTCGAACCATGAGTTGATTGATTTGCCACTGGGCGGTATCAGATTTTCCTGGTCTAATGGTTGGACCCCTCCAACCTCTGCTCTCCTGGATAGATTTTTGGTTTCACCCGAATGGATAGAATCCTACCTGTTTGATCGACAACAAGGTCTTCCCAAACTAGTCTCGAACCATTGCCCTATTTTACTAGAGGTTGACGAAATCAACTGGGGACCCAAACCCTTCATATTTGAACGGGGCTTGGTTAGAAATAGAGAATTTTAATGGTCCAAGAGTGGTGGGCTTCTTTTGAAGTCAGCGGAAGACATGGCTTTGTGTTGTCTAAGAAACTTCAATTGCTAAAATCTAAACTCAAATCCTGGCATCACGAATTTTTTGGTTCTAGGGAAAAGGAGATGGATGATATTCTTGTTGTGCTGCAAAGCTTGGATATTAAGGAGGAATCATAACAACTATTTGACGAAGACCAAATTCTGAGACAAGTATTCAGCGGATTACAAGGCTAGGATTAAGGAAGATGAGATAAAGTGGCGGCAATGATCTAGAGCGATTTGGCTGAAAGAAGGCGAAAAAAATACTAAATCTTTTCATGGCGTCACCAGTGCTCGAGCTCGCGTTAACTCTATCTCCTCTATTGTAGTTGATGATAAGGTTATATCGGACAAAGACGATATTACTAAGGAAATTGTTCATTATTTTTCATCCTTGTTATCTAAGGAGATTGTAGTCTGTCCTTGATATGATAATCTGAACTTTTTGATTCTCTTGAATGAGGATGTAATATTTTTGGAGTTGGATATTTCCAAGGATGAAATTAAAGAGGTTGTATTATCATTGGAAAAGGAGAAATCACTTGACCCTGACGATATCCAATTTTCTTCTTTCAA
>JAJHSJ010000004.1:24805383-24975061 GCA_021015155.1 Magnolia officinalis | reverse complement strand
ACATGTTTGCAATCCATTAGGTGGTTCCGCCGTTCCGGTCCCATCATGTAGATGCTCGGGCCCAAGAATCAGGGCAGTTCACTCATCGGACAGGATACAATATACAGAATGGCCCACATTCAATGTACATCCTGTGCCTATCTGATGAGAGGACTCACCTGATAATTGGGCCGGGGCACCCACACATCAGGATGACGGCCAACAAGTTAACCCTTCAAAGAAAAAAGGATAGCCCTATAAGTTTCCATTGGTTTGAGGACTAAAAAGAGTTACCAAGACCCCCCATTTTAGTGCCATGCTACCTAAGTTCAACTTCCAACATTAATTCCAGTGGCAGCATACTGAAAATTTGCAGCCATCAATTGCTGGAATCTGGAAAAGATCAATGAGCGATTGAGGATCCTCATCACATGCTCTTCAATGGGGCATTGGTTTTAAGGATAATGTTATTACTTCTTACTACATTATTTGTTGCTACCGTCTTTGATGCCTATGGCAACTGTCCACTAGAAAAGCATACACACTATCAGCCAAGAAAATCAACATGTAATTAGTAATGAAATCGACACTTTAAGCAATAATTTTGTCCTTAAAGGATTGAAATGACTCCTGTTTCTTTTTTTCTTTTTTTCTGAACATTGACTCCTGTTTCTTGTTGTCGTTATTCTCACAAGAATTCCACTATCGTATTACATTTATTGCCAAAACCCAATAAGAAAGATGCCAATTAGTCTACATCAACCCAACCAATCCATCCCTACCCACCACAAAAGACAACCAAATCCTGCTCTTTATATCCACACACTGATTTACCATGCAATATTCTCCATCTGTTGTGTTGGTCTGCCTTACAGTTACATCTAAAATCAAAATCATTATCAGCCATCTTTTCACTGATAAGTTTAAGGGAACAAAGTTAGTAGCATTGTTTATAAATCAACAAAGGTTAATAGCATCTTTTTATTAATTTGTGTATTTTGAATATTTTAACTAATTCCAGGCATCCCTTTTAGATAAGGACAATACACTAAACTTGCAATTCAATGTCAGGCTATCTGATCTTATAACTACCATTGACATATATTACATCTCCAGCAAACATCATCAGAAAACCACAACTAACATCAAGAAACATATATAAAAGAACTTCATTTCCATCTAAACCCAGAAATTCATGTTGTAAAGCTCACAATACAGCAGGTCACAAAATCTTCAATATTGTGCCTAGAATTTGCCAGCATGCTTGACAATTTGATTTGTTGGTTCACAAATGATGTTGTTTCGCATGCAGCTTGCTCAGATCAAGCCTTCCGAATTTCAGTATCTCCATGTCGAATGGCCTGAGATCCCCAATGGGAATAGGTGGGTCAATTCCTTCCCTTAGATCATGGAAAAAATCGGACAAATAGAGAAAAGCCAGCTATAGGAATTGAAAACGGACCAATTTCTTTGATCTAATTAGTACCTTGTGTCAGAATTGAGAAATTCTATGGCTCAAATCTTCAGTATTATCTTATTTACCACCTATATCTACTATTTAAGAAGGATATCATCGCTTATTGTCACTAGAAACTAAAAGAAAAATGACAAACCGTAATATTTCGTTGAAATTGTTCATTTGGAATTTTCACGAAAAGCTACTCATCCTTACCCTGCTTCACCTTAATTATTATTTGACAAAAAAGGTTTTTGCATCTTTCTAGCATGCATGACAAGAACGCTGATGCAGGACATGAAATTAAATATGACATGCAAGATTTCAAGCTTTAAATCATACCAATTTTAAACAATCACAAAATTCCACGTCCCACATACGATCAAACATTCAACAAGGGGAATCTAAGGGGGTCCAAGCCTACACACGTTTAGGGCTAGATCAAATAAAATTATAAACCAAACAATGCCCAAAGGAGTGTACGATTCATCCACTCCTGCAAAGGATTTTTCCCCAATTAAAGAGATTCACCATGTTTCAATTCGGGGAAAGTCTAGGGTTTGCAAAAGTTGGAAAAACTTGGAATTTGGGATTATTTAGCGTTAGGGTTAGGGATTTAAGGCGAGAGAGGAGTGAAATAGGGGAGAGAGAATAACCTGAGACAATCCACACGTGTGAATGGCAGCCCAGCCCAAACGCACGTGCGTGGGTTCCTGTCCGCACGTGTGTGAGGCCCACAAAACTGGAAATGACCAACTAGGGGTTGGTCGGCCAGGGGAGGTCCACCCTCATGCCAAGTTTCATGTTGATCCGCGGTCCGGTGTGTGCGTGGTGCTCCGCCGAAGTTTCAGCCCCCTGGTGAGCCAGAATCTGAAAATCTTCTGTAAAGGAGAATTTGGGTGCAAAGAAAAGATAAATCTGAATATAGGAAGGCTGTGGGAGATGATGAATGTGGGGTGTAGGAGGTGAGACGATTTGGGATGGTTGTGGCTTCGCACTACGATAGTTAGCCCTTCAAGGAAGGGAGGGTTTCGCACCCAATTAACTTCTTCAACTCCAGAGAATAGATAAGAAAAAACGCAGAATTTTATTCATAAACTTCAATGGAAAAAAAAAAACCTACATGGGGTTGCCTATTTATAAGAACACTCTAAACTCCAAAAGCCACGCTATGTGCGCACACTATTACTTAGAGATGAAGTAACAAAAATAACAACTAATCAACGCAATCAAAACCGCTCATGATGTTTCTAATAACGATAATAACCAAAACTCAAAATCCTAGATCATCTAGGGTAGTGGGCCACGATCATAAGATCCAATGGTGGAATCCCTATAATGATCGGGTCCACTCCAATGCTCCATAGCACGATCCCCTAACTAAGAGGTCCTCTATAGATGTCGGCGTCGATCCAGATCGATAGTGGGGCCTTCCTCTTCCTTGAGTACATGCGTAGGGTGGTGGGCGTGCGCGTGCGCATGATGTCCCCATCAAACGCATGTAAAACAGAATCTCTACTAAAAACCACTACATAGCCCTTCAACATAGACATTCGCTAATGTTGAATAGAGAAGTTATTTGCTCTAGGCTTCTATCAACGGATTGTAAATGTTAGTTATAAGAGAAGACAAAGGCCAAAACCTGAGCAACCTTGGTAAGATATTTCATTCTCATCTTTAACACTAGACTCTCTCTCCAAAAGATCCATAAGCTCCACTTCCTCTGACCATCAACAATTTCACTTCATGGAAGATGGGAATGTTCACAACATTTTATAAAGGATCTACATGTTGTTCTCCTATTCTCATTTGAGTAGTGATCATAGACATATTCTCAAAGAACTAGAAGCCTTAATAAGATAACATCAAAGCTAATAAATTGTAAAAGAAGTAAGGGCTCGTTTGGTAGATTGTATTTGGAATAAATTGGAATCCAAATCACAATTACACTAGAATGAAAGTGCTTTGGAATCTTAAATTGTATTTGGCAGCATATTATTGCAATCCTATGGAATCCAAAAATTATGTTTGATAGCCTATATTTTAGATAAAGAGGAATTCAGTGATATATTCAAAAGAACCTGAATTTAATTAAGTAAATCATCTTTTATACCCCAAAATGGCACACACATGTGATGTTTTAGATAATTATTACAATAAGCCCATTGAAATATACACTGGCTAAAAATGAGGTAATTTTGAACCTTAGGTGGGCCCACTAATTTTATAGTTAAAGGAAAACCACCCCATATGATTAAGATGATGAGAGAAGAGCCAACAACCTCTGTTGAGAGAGAGAGAGAGAGAGAGAGAGAGAGAGAGAGAGAGAGAGAGAGAGAGTCGGTAACAGCGATGGAATTTGGCTAGGAGAAGGGGGGGCTTGCAATAGTCACTTTTTTTTTTCACCATTGGCAAGTAATCCATGTGAATCTAGCTTGGATTCTCAACAATTCAAAGAGATTTCAAAAATCACATTTTTTAGGGATTTAGATTACAATGGATCCAAATCGCCTCAATTACACGCTACCAGACACAAACTTCTTTCATTTTCCCTCAATTCATACCAAATACACCTCGCCAAACACACCCTAATCGAGCCGAAGTCACTAACATGCTAATTTCATGCAAATAGCATTTTTTTTAAAGGATTCGTGCAAATAGTACTTTTCGACAACTAAAATCGTATGGAGCCAAAGGCCAACTTGACTAAGATGAGTCCAAAAGATGTCTGACTTTTATTCAAGAAAGAATAGTGAGGACGGATGGAAGGGTTCTTAGAGAGAACGTTATGAAAAATGACAAGTGAGAAAAAAGGAACAAGAGTTCCCTAATTCTCAACAACATACGACATGCATAACACATGGCACTAGAGTTAACGAGACTGCTAATCCCCAGTAAAAGAATAAAAGGACGACATGTTAATGAAGGGAAATATTATCAACATATATGCAAACCATAGTTCTAAAGCATGGTGACATGACTTGAAGCTTGGCCCGATCTATAGAGCCGAATCACTAGAAAACTCGCCCACAAGTGTGACTCAGTCCCAAATCAACATGACATGTCAAGTTTGCTCAATGCTACTCATGATGACTTAAACCGAGTCATTTCCCTAGTCGGTTGTTTTTCATTATATCTAAGAATGAGGTAATTTTGAGCCTCGGGTGGGCCCACTAATTTTATAGTTAAAGGAAAACCCCATATGTTTAAGATGAGGAGAGAGAGAGAGAGAGTGTTAACACTACGTAGCTCATGAAATAGCTCAAGCAATGTGTAGCTTACGCCACGCACTAATTTTTCACACTCTACACGGTACATAGCTTACATTAAAAGTTATTTTTCACGAAAACATTAAAATCAATTAATGTTTTCAATGATTTTTTACATTTTTTTATTTTCAATAAAAATTAAATCAATCTTTTCAATGGTTTTATTAAAATAATATGAGTAACAATATTAGTTAGTCTAGTTGCTCAATCTTCATTTTATACTTACTCTATGCCCTATTTTTCCTATTATTTTCTGTTGTCTTTGTTGCCCAAATATCATGAAATTTCAAAATTAACCTCTAACAAAAAATATCATGAAATTTACTCTAACAAAAAATATCATGAAATGAAATTTCATGATATTGGTGCAAAACTAAGCACAACCTTAATATATATATATATATATATATATATATTATATATATATATATAGAGAGAGAGAGAGAGAGAGAGAGAGAGAAGTAGCATGTAGCTTACACTAAACACTATCTAGCTTGCACCTCACACTTAGAAGGGTGAAACACTACGCTACACGCAATTCTGGTTCACGCACACTAGATAGATCTAAACAAAAAAGGGAGCAACATCTTCAAACTACTAATGTTGGTCGACCTGCATCTTTATCCGTATGTCTGCTCTCTTTTTGTTTAAATCTAATATTGTGTCTGAACTATTTTATGAAGCATGCCAACTTACCAAACATTGTCGATCTTCTTATACTATGAACCTCAATGATTGAAACTCTTAAATTCTTATGAATATTGGATATAATACTCCACATGATTACAAATACAAACGTACACCCATACATATTCCTTACACTCCCCCTCAAGGTAGAGCATGGATATCGATCATAACTAAGTTGGAAAACATGTGAAGCAAATGATGATGAATGGCCTTACTACTAAAAATCAGCAAGTTGATCATTAGACTTCAAATACGACGTGCAAATATCCTCTGATGCCACCTTTTCACATATAAAATAACAATCAACCTTGATGTGCTCGATGCGTTCATGATAGACCAAATTAGAGTAGATGTGAATAGAAGGGAGATTATCACAATGAAGAGTCATAAGTGAAGAAACAAGAAGACCCAACGTAGTTAGCAAGGTCTTCAACCACAGAAATTCCCATAAACCATGAGCCATAACCCAATATTCAACTTCAACACTAGAGTGGGCCACAACATACTACTTTTTGCTTTTCCACGCACACACAAATTTCCCTACATGTCCACGATAGAGTGGAATAGCGTAACAAGGTTAATGCATCTAACCTCAGTTAGTTGGGATAAGGTTTATATGATGATGATGATTTCATAAGATGCTTGTAAGTTGTACAAAGTATATAGAGAATTCTAAAGAAGGCTAGAATCATGTAGAGTTGTGGAGAGATCTTTGCATGTTCTAGAGTACCCTAGTAGGTTCTTGCAGTGAGAGTTATGTAGAATTATCTAGAAGAGTTCTAGAGTAATTCTTTGATAGATGGAGGAACACCACATGGCTTCACCATACCCCTTGATGTAATGATGATGATGATTTCATAAGATGCTTGTAAGTTGTACAAAGTATATAGAGAATTCTAAAGAAGGCTAGAATCATGTAGAGTTGTGGAGAGATCTTTGCATGTTCTAGAGTACCCTAGTAGGTTCTTGCAGTGAGAGTTATGTAGAATTATCTAGAAGAGTTCTAGAGTAATTCTTGATAGATGGAGGAACACCACATGGCTTCACCATACCACTTTCTGAAGCTTCCTTGTTGAATAAAAAATTTTCATTTTTCTTTTGGAAAAAAAAAAAAAAAAAAAAAGTAGCTACAAATGTTCCTAGGCCAATTTAAGGAGGCTTTCTAATGCAGGAGCATTTTCACACTGGGCTCAAGTGGGGTCGCTTGTGGGATGCAGGGGCACACTCGTGGTGGGTGCGGCCTACGGAGGAGGTATCGTGTTCGAGACTCCTCACCGGGGGTGATTAATGCGCATTTCACACCAGGCCCAAGTGGGGTAGCCCGTGAGATGCGGAGACACACTCGGGGTGGGCGGCCCATGTGATTCGGGGCCCACGAAGGGGGTTCGGCCGAGGTCCTAAAAACCCATGAGATGTGGGGCCTGGGCTATGAGATAAAGGGATTAATTTGCCATACTCTAACAGTTCGAGCTTTTAGAGCAAGTGGTTAATTGTCCTGCATCAAATTGGTATCAGAGCAGGAGGTCTCGTGTTCGAGACTCCTCACTGGGGGTGATTAATGCAGGAGCATTTTCACACCGGGCTCGAGTGGGGTCGCTTGTGGGATGCAGGGGCACACTCGGAGTGGGTGCGGCCTACGGAGGAGGTATCGTGTTCGAGACTCCTCACCGGGGGTGATTAATGCGCATTTCACACCAGGCCCAAGTGGGGTAGCTCGTGAGATGCGGGGACACACTCGGGGTGGGCGGCCCATGTGATTTGGGGCCCACGAAGGGGGTTCGGCCGAGGTCCTAAAAACCCATGAGATGTGGGGCCTGGGCTATGAGATAAAGGGATTAATTTGCCATACTCTAACAGTTCGAGCTTTTAGAGCAAGTGGTTAATTGTCCTGCATCACTTTCTCATTTGCGAGGCACTTCATCAAGTTGAAAGCAATTGAGCTCGAGTAATGCGAGTCTTTGCTCACTCACTCTCCTGCGTGCTCTCTTTCTTCCAAGTTAGCTAAGCTAACACTTGGGTGGTTGGCAGACTTGTCCACATAGGGGTTGTGACAAGCAAGGTTTGATGACCCGCTTGAGTCTGATGAGACTCGTCTGAGTTGACTCGAACTTGATCGAATTTAATCTAGTAAGGAAGTCGGGACTTGACTTCAAGACCAAATGAGTCGGTCCAAGTTGCTAAGTCTTAAACCCTTGGTTGTAAGTACAAGTGTTGCATGATCTGAGCTTGGGAAAGCACCGCGGCCATGACATAGCACTCCGTACAGGTGGAACTCTCATCACAATGATTCATGGTATCCATTAGGTGGGCCCCAATCTTCTATGCATGAAATTTCAAACACACCCCCATTTGATCTTTGGCCTACAAATTGATAATTAAGAATAAGATAACTGATGAATAGATGGCTCCATCACCCATAGGGTGCATTTGGCAATGTGTATTTGGAGTGAATTGAGATAAATAAAAGAAGTTGGTGTGTTTGGCAGCATGTGATTGAGGCAATTTGGATTACATTGTAATCAAAATCCCTCAAAAAGGTAATTTTAAAAATCTCTTTGAAATTGTGAGGATCCACATATATTCACTGACAACGGTAAAAAAGGTGACCATTGCAAGCTCCTTTCTCACTCTCTATCTCAACAACTCTCTCCTCTCTACCTCAGCAACTCTCTCTCAATGGCAACTCTCTCCACCCTCTCTCCCTCCCCAACTATCAGTGAAACCCAGCGTCATCGGCTCTCTCTCTCTCTAACCAATGCCGGATTCCACCACCATCTCCACCTCTCTCCCCCAGCAGAATTCCACCACCACCATCTCTCTCTCTGCCGTAATATCCCACCTATCGAAATCCACCGTCACCGCCACCTGACGCACCCTCTTCTCTCTCCCTGCAAAAGTCCCTTTATAACACAACACGATTTTACTTCAACTATAAAATTAGGGACCACTTATGTGGTCCACCTGAGGTTGCGAATTGCCTCATTTTTAGCCGAAATCTATATTCAATTAGGTTATTACATTGAATATCTAAAGTGTCACACATGTATGCCATTTTGGGTATTAAAGATGATTTTACTAAGCAAATTTAGGTTCCTGTGAATATATTACAGAATTCCTCTTATCAGAAATCTAGACTGCCAAACACAATTTTTGGATTCCATAAGATTCCAATACAGGCTGCTTAACACAACTGAAGATTCCAAATCACTTCGATTGCAGTGTAATTGTAATTTGGATTCCAATGCATTCCAAATACAAGCTGCCAAATGAGCCCATCTTATCAACATGGATCACCAAACTGTGGGCCCCACATGCTTGTCGAAATGGAAGCATATATATATATATATATATATATATATATATATATATATATATATATATATATATATATATATAACTCAAAATCATAGAAATTTTCAGCTATCAGAGAGCAGCAGGAGGGGATTGAACCTTCGTATCGAGCATGACGGCGGACAAGATCTGCGTATTATGCATAGCAATCTTGAGATTGTTCAAAGTTTCCTGATGGTACTCATGGGTCCCATGCGAGAAATTGAACCTGGCAACATTCATCCCAGCCCTGAGGAGCTTCTCGAGCATCGGCACCGATCGAGACGCCGGGCCCAGCGTGCACACAATCTTCGTCTTCGGTATTCGGCCATCATGCGGAAGCGCCTTCAGAATCCCATCAATGTCGATGTTCGCCATTCCTCCGGAACCCTAATCCCTTCCCCAAACCCTGTAGCCAGTGGCAAAAACAAGACGGGTCTCAGAAAAGCACCCGGCAACGATATTTTGGCGAGAAATTCACGAGAAAATAAGATTTACAAGAAAAATCCGATAGTTGGAAGGGAGAGAGAAACGATAAGCTGAAATGAAAGAAATCAGTATAACTGTAGCGGTTATAAAATGGCAGGAAATGCTACGCCCGTATAGAAAATGCAGTATCGGGAACTGATATGGTGAGAAGAGAAATAGCTTCTTTTTTTTAATTTTCTAAGGGATTTTTAAGCAGAGGAGATTCGAGCAGCAACTAACCCTTCTCACCTTCCCTTCTCCACAGCCCACAGCCTTTCTCACCTTTCTCCACAGCCACGGCCAACACCTAACCTCTCCCTTTCTTACCTTTCTCCGCAGCCACAGCTCACACCTACCCTCTCTCTCCCTCTCTCTCTCTCTGTCTTCTAGAAAAATGGCGTGGCGAGTCGTCTCCGCACAGAAGCCCCCCGATTTGACGGTGGTCCGTTCGCCACGTGGAAGAATCTTGTTCTTTGGTCGGGATTATTCTGGGAGTGGATTGCACGTGACCCCGGGCACAGAGATATCAGCTGTATGGGGCCCATAGAGATGTCTGTGACTAATCGAATCCGTCCATCTGTTTTTAAAGACCAAAATAAAACAGGATTCTAACAAAAAGGCAGATCCAAAACTCATGTGGGCCATACCACAAGAAATAGTGAGTATTGAATGCCCGGTGGTGAAAGAAGTTTTTTATCAGGATGATATTTGTTCCTATATCTTATCTGAGTGGTGATGATTCTATGAACGGTTTGGATGGGATATAAACATCATGGTCAGCTCCAGGAAGGCTTCAATGGTGGACGTTGCTGTTTTCACTGTTTTATTAATGTGGACCACCTGAGTTTTAGATATGTTTGATTTTTATAACTTCATCCTATTTTGGCCTTTTAAAATAGATGGATGGAATTGATTTGTCACATACATCTCTGTGGACCCCACACAGCCCCCGACAGAGAGATGTGTCTGTGCCCGGGGCCACAGGCACTCCGCTCCCGATTATTCTGAGGATTTGAGCGGGAATTATTGCGATTTCTGACCCGCACGCAAACCACGAGGTGGAATTTCCTAGTATACAGTGCGTGGTTTTTGAGGAGTTATTTGATACTCTGACCGCGCATGAGGTTTGATACGCATGCACTCAGAATATGTAAATTCGACGGATATTAAATCAAACTAAACCTTTTAAACTGTGAAACCCACTTTTTTAAAGTCACAGGCATAAAATGAGATTTTTTGAAAAATTGTAGCTCTTGATTCCTGTACACTTGTTTGTTGAAAAAGAACCATAGGATATTTTTAATTTTAACCGTCCTTAGGTGTCATTAACCATTGGGTATCTACAATGGGACCCATGATTTGAATAATTTATTTTCAACTATGTATATTCAACTTATGTAATTTTCAAGTAATCGCTGAGTGCACGCATATCATTAGTTACAACCTACCAGAGTAACAAGACTCTTCTGGTGGATGTTTTTTTTTCATCTGTGGCAGAATACTGGCGGCTCGTTCTGCCTGCGGTTTTCAGAAAACACAACATTGATACTCTGGCGGTGGTGAACGATACGCATGCATTTAGAAATTGCTTACGTGGCATAATGTTAATCCAAATTAAACCGTCCAAATTATTGGTATCAGATTATACGTGTCATTAACCAAAAAAGAACGATTATTTGGTTATTGGACAATAGGGTTGGTGGCCATTTATTGGACGGTTAGAAATAAAATACATCCAGGCATACGATTTCAACGAGTGTCCTTGAATCGGTAGTTGCGTTCCTTCAACCAAGTATATTTTCAGCCTGTGAATATAAGACAGTCGTCTCCACATTTTCATCGGTTTAATTTTATTTGAGGTTTGCTATGTATACAATTTCTGAGTGCCCACGTATCAAGCACCATACTCTGGCAGAGTATATCAATAACTACCCTTTTCTGTGCGTGGCCGATGGTTTCGAAGGTCCGGACCGTTAATCACGGTGGACGGACTGCCATCTAGATACCCATCACGACTGATTGGTTCTGACTGGAAACGGATTGGCTACTGACGCTGCCACTACCAAGGGCTAGTGGTCGATGCTCTGTGGGACCCACCATGATTTATATGTTTCATCCACGCCGTTCACCCATTCTTCCATATCATTTTATGGCATGGACCAAAAAATGAGGTTGATCCAAATCTCAAGTGGACCGCACAGTGTTGATTGAACGCCCACCATTAAAAACTTCTTGGAGGCCACAAAATTTTTGGATCAAGCTGATATTTTTCTTTTTCCTTCATCCAAGCCTGTATGACAGGTTAGATGTAAATAACCATTACAGTGGGCCCTAGGAGGTTTTTAAGGGTGTACACTCAATCACTACTGTTTTCACCTGGTGTGGTCCACCTGAGATCTATATCTACCTCATTTCTGGCATCAAGTCCTAAAATTATCTTTCAAAATGGATGGACGGCGTGGATAAAACACATACATCATGTTAGTATCCACATAGCACCGACCACTAGCCACCTTGCTGTCTTTCGATCAACTTTTTGACCGACTGCAGATTTTAGATAGGCCAGGCTACAGATGCGGGTTGGGGCCCACTTTCCACTTGCTTAGGCATGGCCCATTTTGGTGGGCTCGTTTGGGCGTGCAGGACTTTCCAGAAGAGGTTGGCCTACACCCGTAGATCCTGGGAATTGCGAGCCACACCATTTCAGGTGGGCCCATAGGAATTATTAGCCATGCATGATGGTCATTTGTGTCTTTCTGATGGCCTTCAATGGAT
The DNA here is from genome assembly GCA_021015155.1 of Magnolia officinalis. Taxonomy (NCBI): domain Eukaryota; kingdom Viridiplantae; phylum Streptophyta; class Magnoliopsida; order Magnoliales; family Magnoliaceae; genus Magnolia; species Magnolia officinalis. The sequence continues at coordinate 24,963,097 of JAJHSJ010000004.1, read as the reverse complement.
GGTCAAAATAAAAGAAGTTCAAAATCCATTTTCAACTAACATATGAAATGAAAATCAGGGCAACGCCACATCTATAGTTGGCCCTCAATTTGAACGGTTTTGATCTAACGATTGTAGCCTGGCCACGGGTTTAGACTGGACTGGACCTATTAGGGGTGGCGATGAACCAGGCCAGGCTGGACCCTGTTGGTCCTGGTCTCCTAAAGCCTTGGCTCTGTCATGAAGGATTGCAAGGCAAGGACCGCGTGATAAAGAAAAATATTTAAATTATCAACGGTTCTAAATGGTCTAATCAAATAATTTTCTTGGACATCCTTTGTCTACCATGAAGGTTTTGATAATTGGAACATGACCCGGATATAACTAGTGCACATGTACTTTGATCGGGCGACTGCCCGTTTAAACCGTCCATTCTTATTGTACGGTGGCAGCCAACTGATGGATTGAACTGGACCAATGGGCTCAGGCTGGGATATTTCATTCATTGACCTGGCTAACACACCAGGACAAGATTTCAAATCAGGGCCCTTGGGCCCACTTTAGGAGCAGGGGCAACCCTACAGGGCCAGTTTTGTGCCCACACACCTTATCAATGAAGGAATTGGATTATTCAACTCCGAAATATATAAAGGATTTAATCAGTTTTCTTTTTATTGGAACTTGCAGAAGTAAGCAAATTAATTACAATTGTAGAAATAAATACAACAAGAATGCATTATGAAATCAATATTATAATAGATAGGGGTCTTATCAATGCAAAACAATCTATTAAATCTCTTTTGAATCCTTAGCTATGCTATGAAACCTTAAGAACAACTTAGAAAGCCCTGATCATTATTATAATTCTGATTACATCAGGTATATATACTACCCAATAGGAATAGAAAACAAATCGTGTACCTACGTATTTTTGTGTGCGACTTTAATAGGTCCTTTAATGGCATTAATAATCATTGAACATTAGTCCATGACATTGAAAATCTTTTGATACCATTGAATAGCAGCTTTTAAAATTAACTAGCAATCAACTAAGATTTTTTTAAATTTTACTAATGGAATTAAACATATTTCGATGGCATTGACGTCTGCTGGATGGGATCAAGTGATCTCTCGATGATATTGACAAACTCTATTATAAAAAGATCTAAAACATTAGACAACATTTTCATGACAGGTGATAATCGGTTGAAATTTTTTTGAGCTAAGTTTGGCCTTGATGTCCTAGTCCTGTGTTGGACTCAGGCCGAGGTAGGGCTTTCAGCCTCGCTTGTATTTTCTCGCTGGACCGGGCCTAGCCTATGTGTTCTGTTCGTCAAGATAAACTAACGGCTAGGATCGTCCACCTGGTGTGATTTCAATTGAAGACTAATTATGGACGGTTCAGATGGACGGTTTGAGCCCAACTCTCTGACTGCCACGTGTCAGGTATTGAGCAAGTAATACCTCTTCAGAGTGGGCCTCCTGACCTAAATATGCATCATTGACCTAAAATTTTAATCTTTCAAACCAGGGACAAAGGAAGAAAACAGTAGGTTTAATCGCAGGGATTGTGTAGTTGACGATGGACAGAAATCGTGGCCGTTCATCATGTGGGACCTACCATGTAGGACCCATAATCAAATTGACACTGACATAACCACGGAACAATCCCATCCATCCAATCAACGAGCTTTCCCATGACACGTGGACCGTTGGCCACGTTCCAGACGTCCACTTAGCATGGGTAAGATTGTCTGATTACATCTCTTTGCAGCATCGTCCATCCGTGATGGCCTCACCAGTTAAACGGCCTGAATCACTGAAAGATGGGCCCCACATGATGGATAAGTACACCAAGCTGCAATACACATACATGCATTGATACGGATATTGATAAAATGCTGCCATTCAAGGACTAACGTTCAGGCCTATTTGATTTTCTAATTACGGGGGTAATTCAAGGTGGACGCGGATTGCGTCCTACCCCCGCCCGGACGGTAATCCGTTCGGGGAGGGCTCTGTGGGGCCCACCGTGATGTAAGTATTTTATTCACACCGTTAATTATTTTTATATGATTATTTTAAAATATGAGCCAAAAATTAAGGTAGGTTCATGACTTAAGTGGACCACAAATTGTGGATTAAACTTCCACCATTAAAAACTTCCTAAGAGCTGGAGAAGTGTCGGATCAAGATGAAATTTGTGTTTTCACTTCATCCAAGTCTGCATGACCTTATTAGTAGGTTGGGTGGTAAAAAAACATCACGGTGGCCATTAGAAATGTTCCAACGGTGGGTGTCATTATCACTGCAGGTTTCTTTGATGTGGTCCACTGAATTTGTTTATCTGCTTCATTTTTTACATGTTACCTTAAAATGATAATATAAAAACGATTAACGGTGTGGATAAAATAATTACATCACTATGGGCCCACAGAACCCTGTCCGGACGAATTACCGTCCGGGCGGGGGTAGGATGCAATCCGCGTCCAATTTAAGGTAAACCGGTAATAATTATTTACCAGTGTGGTTAGATTTCCAAGGTGATGTTGACCGCCACCTTTCATTTATAACACTCCTCACGTCACGCGAGAAGAAAAATGCTAAATCATGGGGCCCACCATGATGTGTATAACTTATCCACACTGTCCATCACTTTAGCCAACTCATTTTAGGGCATGAGCCGAAAAAATGAAGCAAATCCCAAAATCAAGTGGACCACAACATAGAAAACAATGAGAATTGAACTCCTACCATTGAAAACTTCTTGAGGACCTCAAAAGTTTTGGATCAAACTGGAATTTTTGTTTCCCCTTTATCCATGACTGTGTGACCATATGAACAGGTTGGATGACAAATAAACATCAATGTGGGCTTTAGGGAGAAAACAACTTTCAACTATTGACGTCTTAACGAGCATTGTTCCTTAAAGAGTGGTCCAATAGAGCTTTTGATTTTCTTAATTTTTAGGTTCATGTCTTAAAATGTACTTTTTTAAAAGGATGGATGGTGTAGATAACTCACATATATTATGGTGGGGCTCACACATTTAAATCAGTAATAATAGGTATTGTATGAACCGCTTTTCTAAACATAATTCCCGGAGAATATCAAACAGGTGGGGTAAGTAATAATTACTTATTTCCCTGTATTTAATCGTATACACTTTTACAAGCGTGTGCATTTTTAGTAAAAATTAGTTAATACGTTTGTTGGGGACAAAAGTACACAAGTCTAGAAACTCGGACTTGGCGCCTCGGGTCGCCGAAGCATGCGTTGAATCCGAGAGAAGGTTATAAACCGAAGAAAGCGAGACAATTTAAGTTAGCTCGGGTGACGAGCTAGCAACCTGGGCATGCGTCGGCTAAGGTTCTGAGACCTTATCTCATAAAGCCGGTTCACTTAATGGAATCAGAGCCGGCTGAGCCGAATGAAGGAAAGATGGTGTAAAACAAAATGCCATCTCGAGTATCTCGCAAAAGGATCTCCGATCTCGAAGATCACGGGATCGGATAGAGACTAGAAGCGGGCAAAATCAAATCCAAAATCAAATCCGAAATCAAATCTCCACGATACTGGGAGGAGAATCCTCACACGATGGGATCCTCTCGTATCTATAAATAAAAGACCTCCAATCTATTGAAAGGTACGCAAAAACTCTCTCCCAGAACCCTTCAATACAATAAGACCCAGATTCCTAGCCTGACTTTGGCATCGGAGGGTCCCCTGCTCTAGCCAGGGTCTCCTTTGTCTTCTTCCTGTGCAGGTACTTGAAGGCCTAAAGAGGGTGGACCAGATTTTTGCATCAACAGTTTGGCGTCGTCTGTGAGAACCGTACGAAACCCCATCTTATATTCCAATATTGAGAATTTATCCTCATGATGATGACTAGAAGGACGGTTCAAGAAGAAGAACTGAATGAGGTCGCGGTTACAGGGCCAGCGGGCCCGATAGCAATTCCGGCAGCCCAGAACCCATCTAACAACCGCCAACGAGCAACAACCGGAGCAAATAATAACCAGCGGGCTCGTAACGACGGGCGGTTGGACCAGGAGGTTCAGAAAATCTGATCCGACATGAATGTGATGAAGCAGATGCTGGAACGGATGTATCAACAAATTCAACCGCCTCTGCCTCCGCCTCCCCAAGGGGAGACAGCACATGTCCCGACTACGGTGATCGATCCCCAGCCTTCCGCGCCGAAGTCGTTCCAACCGGGTCAACCCTAAGGTGTTTCTGAGTCATCTCCGGCTCAGTCGGTTAACGCCGCTTTGCCCCCGATCGATCTTCAACACGAGATAGATCGAAGGAAGCGTAACCGACCTCCCGTTGAAGGCACGGCGGAGAGTGGCGAGCCTTGGAAAGCTGACATTCAAAACTTTAAAAGAGAAGTGCGGGAAGAAATGGCGAAAGAAATGGCGGACATGAAACAGGGTCGGAATATATACCCGGCCAGATCCGAGGCAAAAGCGTCCCCTTTTGTGAACGAGATAATGCAGGCTCGGTTGTTCGAAAGGTTTCGATTACCTCAAATCACTCCTTTTATCGGCAAGACCGACCCAACAGAGCATATTGAATGCTTCAGAACCTACATGGAGCTCCACGATGCCTCGGATGCAGTGATGTGTCGAGCCTTCTCTCTTACGCTGACCGACGTAGCTCGACTGTGGTTCAAACAGTTGAAACTAAGGTCCATCAGCTCATTCGTTGAGCTAAGTGACGCCTTTCTCACCAACTTCATAGGCGGAAAGAAAAAATTGAAGCCCCCTGCACATTTGAACAACATAATTCAAAAGCAGGGAGAGCTATTGAAAGATTATATCAAGTGTTTCAACTTCGAATCTCTTCAGGTTTGAAAACATTCAGAAGAAATAGCACTCAATGCGCTCATGCAAGGAGTCAAAGACAAGCCGTTCCTGGCGTCTCTAGACAAAAATCCGCCCGATACTCTAGCAGAGTTTATGGCACGGTCGGATAAATATGCGAACGCCGAAGAGACGCGGATCATGCGCGAGACTAAATCCTTGGTCAAATAATCGGCCAAAAAGGAAGCTGACTCGATCGGAGGAAAGAAGCGTAAAGATGATCAAGCGCGCGATGAGAAAAGGTCGGGCAAACGGCCAGATCGGAGATTTTCCACATATACCCCCCTGAACAAAACTCAAGAGCAGGTGCTGATGGAAATCAAAAGCGAAGGCTTTGTCAACTGGCCCAATAAGCTCAGGAGTAATCCCAATTGGCGGAACAAGGACAAATATTGTCATTATCATCGTGATCACGGGCATAACACAAGTGATTGTTATCACCTGAAGGAAGAGATCGAACGACTTATAAAGGAAGGCCGACTCAAAGAACACGTGGTCAAAGCCGGGGTAGCAGAGGGACGTCCGACCGAAAATCAACCTATAGAAGAAATTCGGACTATTATCGGCGGTCCGCGAGGCGGAGGCGATTCAAACAATGCTTGAAAGAATCATGCAAGAAGTCTCAGTCGGCCCGAGTCCGAGCTCATGATTATAGCTCGGCCTACAAGCGAAAAGAAAAGGGAAAAATACTGCATTTCATTCACGGAGGAAGATGCTCGAGGTATCTATCACCCCCACGATGACGCATTAGTTGTCACCCTGACTATCGCTAACCGAAAAGTATTCCGGATACTCGTCAACACGGGTTCATCTGCAGACGTGTTATTCACTCAGGCGTTCGACAAAATGGGGGTTGAGCGATCTATGCTACGTCCGGTTCGGACCCCATTGATCGGTTTTTCTGGTGGACAAGTACTACATGAAGGGATCGTCTCGCTACCACTCACTGCTGGTAGTTTCTCGCATCAGACGACGGTAATGGTCGAATTCTTAATCGTCGATCAACCCTCAGTATACAACGCCATACTCGGCCGACCTTCTTTAAGTCTCCTCCAGGCCGTGGTATCCACATACCATCTTTCATTGAAATTTCTGACTGAGTCGGGAGTAGGAGTCGTCAAAGGAGACCAGCAAGATGAGAGGCGTTGTTACGTGGCAGCTGTAAAAGGCCCCGCCGACAAAACTCCGATCGACATATCAACGATCGAATCACTGGACCCCCGGAGCGAGAGTCATGAACGAGGGCAGCCAGTTGAAGATTTTGTCTCGGTTCCCTTGGTGGAGATGGATGGATCCAAAACAGTATAAATTGGTTCGTCTTTACGGTCCCCCTTGAAAGAAAAGTTGATAGCCCTGCTCCACAGATACGCTGATGTATTTGCTTGGAGCCATGCAGATATGCCCGGGATCGACCCGTCTGTGATTACTCACCGACTCAATATCGATCCGACCTATCGACCGATCCGACAGAAGCAACGACCGCTCGGCCCCGAACGATACGCTGTCATTGAAGAAGAGGTCAGCAAGCTCCTCCAGGTAAACTTCGTAAAAGAGATATACTATCCAGAATGGGTCGCGAATATCGTGCTCGTGAAAAAATCCAACGGGAAGTGGCGAGTCTGTATTGATTATACCGACCTAAATAAAGCCTGCCCGAAGGATAACTTTCCTCTTCCAAGGATAGACCAATTAGTGGATAGTACCGCGGGGCATGAACTTCTTAGTTTCATGGATGCATATTCAGGATATAACCAAATTGTAATGCATCAGTTAGATAAATCAAAAACTACCTTTGTCACTGACAAAGGCCTTTATTGCTACCGAGTGATGCCATTTGGTTTGAAGAATGCTGGTGCAACTTATCAAAGATTAGTTAATAAAATCTTTGCTCGGCTTATAGGTCGAAATATGGAAGTATACGTTGACGATATGATCGTTAAAAAGTATACAAGCGGCCGATCATATAGCTGATTTAGAGGAAATGTTCCTTATCTTGCGGAAATTTCGGATGAAGCTGAATCCGAGTAAGTGTGCCTTTGGGGTGAGCTCTGGAAAGTTCCTCGGTTTCTTAGTTAGTCAACGAGGAATAAAAGCAAACCCTGAGAAAATAAAAGCTTTGCTTGATATGGAATCTCCTAAAACAATTAAAGACATTCAAAGGTTGACTGGACGAGTAGTGGCATTTAATCGGTTTCTGTCAAGAGTCACGGATAAATGTCTCCCCTTCTTCAAACAGTTGAAAGGACGACAGACAATGGAGTGGACGGAAGAATGTGAAGCGGCATTCCAGCAACTCAAATCATATCTCGGTTCTCCACCTCTCTTATTAAAGCCCAAGTCAGGGGAGTCTTTGCTGCTTTACCTAGCGGTATCCGAGGCGGCGGTTAGATCGGCCCTGATACGAGAATACGAAAGAAAGCAACTGCCTGTCTATTATGTCAGCAAAGCGTTATTATCAGTAGAAACAAGATACCCACTCTTGGAAAAAGTAGCTTTAGCTCTAATAATTTCCTCGCACCGACTTAGGCCGTATTTTCAAGCCCATACCATTATCGTGATGAGCGATTTTCTACTACGTCAGGTCTTACAGAAACCAGAGGCTTCCGGCCAACTCACGAAGTGGGCAATTGAACTCAGTGAATTCGACATTCAGTACAGGCCGAAAGCAGCAATCAAAGGGCAAGTCGTGGCTGATTTTATTGCCGAGGTAACACCGCCAACCGACCTCTCGGTCGCTAATATGACCGAGAATGTTGAAGTATCGACCACAGCTTCTACCTCATCCCTGCCCGACCCTGTTCCCTGGAAACTGTATGTCGACGGCTCTTCCAACTCTAAGGCAAGTGGGGCTGGGGTAGTGCTGGAAACCCCTGATCATACCTATATGCAATATGCCTTACGACTTGGATTCCAAGCTTTGAACAATACAGCCGAATATGAAGCGCTGTTACTCGGCCTCCGACTAGCAGCTAGCATGGGAGTTACGCACCTAAATGTTTTCAGTGATTCTCAGTTGGTTGTTAATCAAGTTACCGGTGTATATCAAACACGGAAAGAGCAATTAAGAGCGTACATGGAAAAAGCGAAAGAGATGATCAACAGATTTCGACTTTATATTGTCACTCGGATCCCTCAGACAGAAAATGGCAAAGCCGATCTGTTAGCAAAGCTCGCCTCCGCCGATGAAGATGACATACCCAGGTCTGTTCCTATCGAATACGTCGCTAGGCCGAGTATTAATGAACCAGTCAGCTCGGCCGTCAATGCAATTGACTCAGAACCTTCCTGGATCGATCCAATCATCCAATATCTCGACAAGGGTAAGCTGCCTGAAGATCGTGCCGAGACTCGACGAATTAAGATCCGAGCCTCCCGTTACACCATACTCAACGGGACCCTGTACAAAAAAGGTTATTATGCTCCGTTGCCGCGATACCTCAAGCCCAGCGAGGCTGACTACATGTTACGTGAGATTCATGAAGGAATCTGCGAAAATCATTCTGGAGGGCGATCTCTCGCCCATAAGGTCCTACGTCAGGGATATTATTGGCCAACTATCCAACACGATGCTCACAGGCTCATTCAAAGATGCGACAAATGTCAGAGGTTCGCGGTTATTCCGAGACAAGCTCCTGAGGCACTCATGCCTATGACTGGTCCTTGACCCTTTGCACAGTGGGGTATCGACATCATAGGTCCACTCCCTATGAAAAAAGGTCAGACCAAGTTCGCTGTGGTGGCCGTGGATTATTTCACGAAGTGGGCCGAGGTAGAGCTATTAGCTAAAATAACCGAACAGAAGATTACCGATTTTGTGTGGAAAAACATTATCTGCCGGTTCGGAGTACCCCGTACCATTATTACAAACAATGGAAGGCAATTTGATAATAGGATTTTTCGCGAAATGTGCGAGAACCTCGGAATCAGAAACGTATATTCTTCACCTCATCATCTTCAGTCGAATGGACAGGTTGAGGCGGTTAACAAGATTATCAAGTAACATCTCCGGACCAAGCTTGACCGCGCCAAAGGAGCATGGGCTGAAGAACTCCCGAAAATTCTTTGGGCATATCGAACTACAGCTCGAACCGCCACAGGAGAAACTCCCTTCTCACTCGCTTATGGCTCGGAAGCCATCACCCCCGTCGAGATCGGGTTACCTTCGGCTCGAGTCACTTCATTCAATGCAGAAGAAAATGAAGAACTCCTAGCATTCGGACTCGACCTTCTAGACGAACGAAGGGAAGTGGCACGGCTGCGTACGGAGGCCCGACAACGACAAGTAGCTCGGTTTTACAATACCCGAGTTAAGATCAGGAGGTTTCGAATGGGAGATATGGTTTTTCGAAAAGTATTTTCCAATACGAAGGAATTTGGATCGGGTACATTGGGACCTAACTGGGAAGGGCCCTATATTGTCTCGGGTACCATCCGACCGGGAACGTATCGGCTAAAAGACCTAAATGGACAGTTATTGCTTCATCCTTGGAACGCTGAGCACCTCAAGATCTATTATCCTTAGATCGGTATTCAAAGCTTAAAGATTCCAAACTAAGAAAGATTTAAGCCAAGTCATATGAATAAAACTAAGTGCTTTCTCTCATTTATCTACTAAGTATTTTTACACCGAGTTAAACCCCAAAGCCTGTTACAACGCTGTCTCAAGAAAAGCAAAATTAAGATAGGAAATGTCAAGCTCGACGCCACGTTACTGTAAGTACAAAAAATGGAGCCTGGCTACTGTCCCTCGGCGGGAACGACTTCCGAGGCATTCTCAGAGGTACCAGCCTCGTCCCCAACTGTGACATTGACAGTGACGTTAGTAAGACTAGCATCAGGATTCTCGGATTCCGAGGCTCCTCCTCCCTCGAGTCCTGAAAGATCAAGGTCAGGGAAAGCATTCTTCATATCTTTGACACATTCTAAATACCCGCCTTGGAACAGGAGATCCCTCTCGTCTTCGAACTCCTTAGACTCAAGGAAGCTTGAACGGCTTGATCCCTGGCCTTCTCGGCCTCCTGGGTCTTCTCCTTAGCTTGTTGGATAAGCCCTGCCACCTCAAGGTTAGTTCGAGCCACGGTATCTTCACAAGAAGCGTGAACTTCGAGAATCCACCGATTCTCTTCTTCGGCTATGGATAGAAGAGCCAACACTCGAGCAACCTCGGCTTGTGCATCTTCAAGAGCTCTCCTGGCAAAAGCTGCCTCAGCTTTCGCGTCTTCAGTAGCTTTCTTGGCAAGGGCCGCCTCACCAGTCAAAACACCGACCTGGATCTCGGCGATTTCGCGTCGTCCCTCTGCTTCCGTCAAGAGAGTCTGCAGCCTATGAGTTGAAGATAATTCCTTACAGGCCTTAACCAAGCAGGGAGCGAGTTCAAAAAGCACCCTCGTCGCATGGCCGACGGTTTGCATCATAGGAGCGTTATAGAGGCTGACAAACTCTTTTTCGCTCCCATGAGCTAAGGCCCAGGGGACCATCCCCGACACTACCGTCCGTAAGGCTGACGGCTCCTCTTGGCTCGCCTCCCCTCTGAAGGATGCAGCCCTCATCTCCTCTCTTTGCCTCGGAATGTCCGTTGCAATAGGTCCCGATTCGGGTGCCGTCTGAGGCTCCACGGCTACAGTCTCCCTCACTTTCGGCCTTTCCTCCGGGTCAGAAAGCACAACCATAGTGGGGGTGGAAGAACCTGCAGGTTCCTTCTCCTTCTGCGCCGCTCTCTGTTTCTTTAATGGCCGAGGGTCTGACAGAAGAACTGATCGCGGGGGAGCCTTTATCTTTGAAACCACTCTAAGGGGAAGCCGAGCTCCTGTCATCTCTGAGGGGACCGACTCAGGAACGGTCCTAAGAATAGGTCGAGCTTCGGCTAAATCTAAAAGAAGATAAAATAGATCAGATAAGGTTTAGAGAACATGTGAAGATACATCATAAATTACCTGTGACGGCCGAGGCTAAACCAGTAAGATGAAGGCGCTCTGGCTGTAAGAGCACCTTCCAGGACCAAACTGCCGGATCCAACGCTCTCAACTCTTTGATCCGAGCTAAAGCACTGGATCCAAGCTTCTGCCGCTTCTTCGGGATATTTGCCAAACATAAGTCCGTCAGATTCAAAGTATTATGAAAACAAAAAAGACAAAAAGAGAGATGCTGAGTCACCTGCTTTCTGAAACGTCCGAGGTACACGAGCCTCGTAGAACCCGGATTCAGCCATTTCCCAGCGACCACAGGCCCAAAACCAACGCTCTCTCCAATGTTTGTTAGAAGTGAGAGGGTCAGTTATTAAGGAGCCGCCTCTGCCCCGCCAAGCAGCGAAAACATAAAAGCCGGGATAGTTTGGATTTATGCGCACTTGATACAAGTGGAGGAATTTGTCAACTGTCAGTGGTGGCTGTTCTAACTCAGCCCACAGCACCGCACATCCGAATAAGTTCCTCCACCCATTCGGAACTATTTGTTCAGGAGCAATCCGAATACTAGATAAAATGCTTCGGACAATGGGCTGAAGGGGCAGACGTAAGCCACATTGCATCGAGACTTGGAAGATCGCGACCGCCCCAGCAGGAAGATGGTCCGGTAAGTCATTCGGACGGGGAAGATAAGTGATAACCGAATCAGGGATATTATACCCGATTCGGATCCTATCCAAATCCGCCTCGGTCAAAACTGAGGGGACCGGGCCACTTAGTTCATCCCCTGACTCTTCTCCTTCGGACTCGGCCTGCGCCGACTTATCAACAGGAGCCGACCTAGAGGTTCCCTCGGCGACCAATATTTCCTCTTCCTCCTCTTCTTCCTCTTCCAAATCCGTTGGAGGATTGGGCCTCCCTGGGCGGGTTATCAGGGACGACTCGTCACGAGAAGGACCAGCAGAAGCAAGGCGTTCCACCGGAGCTCCGGTGGTTCTCTCAGAGAGGAAAGCGGCATTCGCATCAACTGCTATCTCTGTCAATAAAGAAGGCGATTCAGCAACGTTCCAAAAACGTTGCGCTTCGCCTTCGTCTCCTGAAGTTCCCTCTCGGGGACTTTGAGAGCCTCGCTCTGCCATTACCGATAACTAAAGGGGAGGGAAGAACTCACCGGAGGGAGGAAGGAAAGCGAAAATGGCGGAAGAAGCCTCTGACAGTCAAGAAAGGAAAAATGGAAGAAGAAGAGAATCAAACTCCAAAAGGAATGAAGAGCGGGAAGAGTAGCAGTAAGAATTCGAAATGCGGGACCTCCCATCCTTTTATAAAATTGCCACGTGGCAAGAGCAATTAATGAGGAAATGATTCGACGCCTGCATCGACTCCCCCGCTCGACACGTGGAGCACGCCGACTGACGACGATAACGCATTTTCTACGTGTCCAACACTCATTGGCGAGGGGAACGTTTTGACGGCTGTTAGCGCACGCGGTCTCATTAAATGAACCGTCTCCCATAAAAAACGACGCAAAAATGCATTAAATGCCTAATTATTATCTTGGACTTAGCTTCGAACCGACTCAAAAGCTCGCTACTCCGTAGTGCCATAGGAGACACACGGAGTAAGGGGGCTTACTGTTGGGGACAAAAGTACGCAAGTCCGGAAACTCGGACTTGGCGCCTCGGGTTGCCGAAGCATGCGTTGAATCCGAGAGAAGGTTATAAACCGAAGAAAGCGAGACAAATTAAGTTGGATTGGGTGACGAGCTAGCAACCTAGGCATGCGTCGGCTAAGGTTGTGAGACCTTATCTCATAAAGCCGGTTCACTTAATGGAATCAGAGCCGGCTGAGCCGAATGAAGGAAAGATGGTGTAAAACAAAATGCTATCTCGAGTATCTCGCAAAAGGATCTCCGATCCCGAAGATCACGGGATCGGATAAAGACCAGAAGCGGGCAAAATCAAATCCAAAATCAAATCCAAAATCAAATCTCCACGATACTGGGAGGAGAATCCTCACACGATGGGATCCTCTCGTATCTATAAATAAAGGACCTCCATTCTATTGAAAGGTACACAAAAAACTCTCTCCCAGAACCCCTCAATACAATAAGATCCAGATTCCTAGCCTAACTTTGGCATCGGAGGGTCCCCTATTCTAGCCAGGGTCTCCTTTGTCTTCTTCCTGTGCAGGTACTCGAAGGCCTAAAGAGGGTGGACCAGATTTTTGCATCAACAACGTTGATTAGATTTTCCTTATTACTATTAATAGTAGAAGTGTTGAATTTCGGGGAAGAAATTCTCTTTAAGGGAGTAGATTGTAACACCTCATATTTTTATTATAGGGTGTTACTAACTGTTGATGGTTGGATTGGAGTCAATCTGACCGTAGGGTTGATCTAGAGCTATGAATAAGACAACATTCATGTATAAATGACCAAGGTTTGGTCAAAATGGGCCTACCTATACGATGGACGGTCTGGATCTTCCAAACGGATGTTAATGATGGTCCACCACTCAACACAGCCGAAGGTTGTCGGGAAATTAAAAATCAAACAGTTTGCCACACGGGGCTTTTTTTTTTTTTTTTTGGGTTAGCGTGATAGTATACACCCATGTCAGTACACACACTCCATGTTAGCCACCCCCACTAGGGATCGCCACATGGGGCTTGAGATTGGACAACTGGCGTTATCTAGACCATTGATTTACTGGACCATGGGCCCACGGGATGAAGGCAAAATATCATCTTTGGCCCGGACTTCCTATCACCGTTAAAAACATAAATCTCACAATATTTTTGCAAAATATAGCCAGTATTGCAGGATATTAAAACAATATGTGGTTTTTAATTTCTCATGATTTTATCAAGATATTAAGGTGAAATTTTTATTAAAAATTTAATTCTATATTTAAGAATAATAAATTAATTAGAATAAATAGTTTTAGAATTTTATTTTAAGAAAAAATTTCTCAATAATATTCTTAAGAAAACCTTAAAATTTGAAAAATCTCTTCGAAATTGATCAGATTTCTATTTTCCATGAAAATGTTTATAATCTATCCATTGATTAAGTGGGCCACACATACAAAAGTAAATAAATAGAGAAAAATGAACCAAGGGTCTACATGCAATATTTTAAGAATATTTACGAATATTTAAGAATATTTATTGTAAAGTAAAATTTTAAAATTCAATATATATATATATATATATTCTTTAGGTGGCTTCCTAATCCTTACATCCAATTTCATAATTTCTGAAAGGTTGCGCATGGTTTCCAAGTGTAACTCTCTCTCAGTATTAGAGTCCCGCAGCAATAAATTTTGTAGCCAAGGTATTACCATATGGTGATTGGTGTTTATGGACATATTTGTTTCATAGGAGTGTGCTAGCACGTGATTCAGTGAGGGTCCATTTGAGAGGCTGAACATATGTCAACATGAATAAGACGCGTCCAGCCATTAATTGCAGCCCAGCCCAATTAGGCTAGGGTACATGCCCATTTCCGGCCCAACATGCAAATTGAATTTGGAATATTCAATTTTTTTATTTTTTATTTGTTTACAGATGGTCTGGATCTCTGACATATGCTGGCTAAATAGATTTCAGACACATGTTTGGCCCCTCCATGATGGGCCTATCGTATGAGCCTTAGACTGGAGGCTTATCTTACTCCTACTATGGTTGGTAATGGCTAGCTTTGTGAGTGTCTAGGGTTGGCCCTAACCCTAATTGGACTACAAATGCCATAAGCGTCTTTTAGCCGTCCATTCATTTTGTATGATTGTGGCCCACTTGACGATTTCATCATGCCATTCATCGTAGGCCCAGACCATTAGTCCAAGTTTCGGGCCCAAACCCAGGCCCATCATACCCTCGATTACTACAAACAACGGTCAACGTTGTACGTTGATTTTGTAATCCCATGCATTTTTTTTTCTTCTTTTCTTTTCTAACTATCCATTTCCTCTTGGGGCTCACATATTCATGACTCACCACACATCTTCCATTTTTCAAATTCCGTTGCATCAGAAGAAAAGGATTTTGAACAATTGCAAGGACCATCATCACAGCTATCTTAGTGGGCCCCATTCCGAATGTTGGATGGCACACGTGTTAGAGATCCAGACCACTCAACATGTAGTGAACACTACAAACAAAAGCCTAAAAAATGAAAGGTAGATCACACTTGCATGAGAAATGTGCGGCTAAAACATGTCCAGTGGCTCAACATCAGGCTACACGGATGGTCTAGATCAAGAGGTCCCACATGGTAGCTACAATGTGGGGCCTACATTGTATCAAAACTACAATGAAAAATTGAAAAATCCACACCAAAAGTGGGCATCCACAGCATTGGCACCCAAGTCCTGCTTGTATATATAACTCTAATAGGGGGTGCAACTTGTCCGGGTTGGATTGGGTGAGGGTCAACCCAAGCTGACCTGACTTCACCATAACCTGCTCGCAGCTTGACCAGACCCAGATTCCAATCTGAGGTGCCCAACTAGATTTCATCCCAAGATTCCTCTATACTCAACCCTAAACTGACCTGGCCGAACCCAACCTAATCCAAATACATACAAATATTTTTAACTTGACTTAACAATGCCTGAATTTTTTTAGCTCGATTGCAACCCAATTTTACATTTGATTGTAGTTTTCCAATCCTAACCCAACCTAAGGACCCTAGAAACCCACCCAACCCCATCCCATACTCAAGTTGGGTCAGTTTCTGGTTGACCCAAACCAAAGTTGCAGCTGTCAGCCCACCTCCCTCACATTAATTATTCCTATGTAAAACGACCCGCTCTTTGACCCAAGTACGTTAGAAGAGTGAGCAATTAGAGTACAATGGGCCAGTTAGATGGGAGTAACTGGAGGTAAATGGGTGAAATTGGACGTAAATAGAGATAAACGTTATTTGAAGTGTGTTTGGATGAAAGTAAATGCATATAAATGAAATAAAATTGAAGTAAATGTGTATGTAAATGAAATCCTATCTGGTAGAGAGAATTTGAAAGTAAATGAATTAAAATGCCTTTTTGAGCTCTATTAGATAGTTGCATGTGTAAACAAAGGTGTTATTATGCACATATCCGTCATACATATGTTACACTACTGATATTTCAGAATAATGTAAATATCGGTTACATTACTAAAATCACACTAAAAGAATGATTCAAACCGTCCAAAAGATGGCCATCTAAATGGATGGTTAAAAAATGCTGGCAAGTTGCTTGTCCATGATCCTTTCATTTATGACCTACTCGAGGCTCAAAATTTTCTCATTTATGGCTAAAGTCTATATTTCAATGAGCTTATTATAATCATTGTATTAAATATCGCACATGTACATTAAGTTGTGATATTCAAGCAAATTTAGGATACCATATGTATTCCTATGAATATATTAAAAAACTCAAATACATTCCAATTCCTCCCATTTTCTCTCATCTAAACATAATATTTTAATTTTAATTGCATTTCATTTATCTCATCTAAACACAACTGTGTAAGCCATTTACTCCTAATTTATTTACTTCCAAATTCGTTTCTCATGTATTTCTATTTACAAGCTCTCAACCGAGCTCTAAGATATCAACTTACAGTTGTAAATACCATAGATAAGTATTTAAACGAATACATACGTGTATATCTTTAAATTTTCTTATAAATCTCTCACCTCTTATATATACTTGTTATTCTTAGGTAGCCTATTGGTGTTTTTTTCGGTCGCACGTGTACGAGAAAGGGACCTGAGAGAAGGAACAACTTGGGTTGCAGGGAATCCATTAGGAGGATCGCCTAGGTCTCCTTGGATGGACCCACAATAGGGCATACCAGAAATAAGACTAACCCAAAACTTCGGTGAACTGAGTGAATTTAAAGGCTTTCAAATGCTTATCGTCCTTCCATCTGGTGTGGTCCACCTAAGTGTCTGATCGGGCTGATGTGGATTTGACTAAAGTGATTGGGACAAAACTGGTGTTATACAACAAAACGGTGGGCCCCACAGAAGTTGACACCACCTTGAGTATCAACACTGATGTATCGAGTAGTTGGAATCCATTTGTAAAGATGGTGAGAAGGGCATGGGGGGTGGATGTGTCATGTAGCAATCAAAGGAATGGCAGCCAGACATGGTGAGCCATGTGCCCATGATCACAACTAACGCAATGCATGCACATACATCACGAGAAGTGGGACGCTTTGGCAAGAAGTTCCTGCGGTGGAAAGCTAGGTGGGGCCACTCTGATATTTGTCAGAAATCCACCCCCGGTCCATCTGTTTCAGGAGTTCATTTTAGGACATGCAGCAAAAAACGTGGCGGATCCAAAGCTCAAGTAAGCCACACGAGAGGAAACAGTGGGGATTGAACGACCACCATTGAAATGGCTATGAATGTTTTGTATCAAAATAAGTCTTCCATGTTTTCAGTTCATCCCAGTGGGAATGACCTTATAGAGGGTTTGAATGGCATATAAACGTAAAGGTGGAGCTTAGGAAAGTTTCAACAGTATGCATTTCTTTCCTCACTTTTTCCTCTTACGTGGCTCACTTGAGTTTTGAATCCACCTCATTTTTAGTGACATATCCTAAAGTAAGCTCGCAAAACAGATGAACGGGGTGGATTTCTTACAAACATCACAGTGAGCCCCACCTAGCTTCCCAATGCAGGAAATCCATGTATGAAGAAGTGCATGCATGTGTATCGCCATATAAGGCATTAATGGAATTGAATATAGGCATGGCATCATTCACACGCCAATGCCCCGTAGGCATTTTGATGAATATGGGCACTTTCATGTGAAGAGAGGAAATGCCAAAGAGAGTGCAATTAATTCAAGGTTGCTTGTATCCGGTAAAGGGAAAATCTTCAAGGGCTTGTAAGGCCAACCATGTTGGGATGGGCTTGCTTTGTAGGCTGTATGTAATTATCATTTTATTTATCAACTATATTCCTAACTAATGGAATCAAAGGCATTGTTGAGAAAGAAATGACTTTTTATTTTATTAATAAAATGAAACATTTGATTCACCAAACGGCCTATAATCATGTAAGACATTTATATATATGGAACGTTGCCTAAAGCTTTTGAGTGACATGTGTCACCCTCAACTATCAATTGGGACCGCTCATTCAATAATATAATTGGGAGCAAGCCATTGTGGGGAAATTAAGTCTATCGGATGATCATAATCTTATGGATTTGGCAATTTGTTATATCCTACTGTTTTTTTATGAGCCATAGATCAAACAATTAGAATCATCAAACCAAAGTGCTATTTTGAATTAATAAACAATATAAAGTGGGATCTATAGGATGGATGGTTGGGCCTGTTTTGTTTATTTACTCAATCTTAATTATTTATTTTCTATGCTATTGAATGGATGCTTAAGTACATTTTATTAGCATGATTTTTGTATCATTTGCTGGTCTCTATTTGTATTAAAGAATGGATGGTTCAAATAAAAAATCAAGGACCCCACCTTTCACTTAAAAGCTTTGGTGGATGTAGCTATGTGTGTGTGGTCTCCTGCATGAGACCATTTCTCCGATGAAACTAGGTCGGCCCCAACGTGACATGCATGTGAAATCTACTTTAACCAATAGATGCATCACATTACCTTAGAGCTAGGCTAAAAAAAATTGGGCCAATCTATTATTCAGGTGGGTCACATTAATGGAAAGATCGGGAGTGAATATGCTCACTATCGATTTCTCCGAAGCCCACCGTGAATTGCAAAATGACCTAAAGTTTGGGCCTTGGGTGTAACACACCTAATAGGCGGTCCGGATTTCATATAAGTGGGCCTTATAAAAAAATCAATGGTGGGATTCCCCTCCCAATCCTTTCCATTAATATACATGGCCTAACTTAATTAGTTTCGAATTTTGAGTCCTTGGCCTAGCATGGGGTAACACACATGATGGTTAGGAGTGGACTTCACATGCACATCGTACCTGGCCTCACTTGAGGTGGCCTCTCATTTTCTTACAGGAGACCATGTATATTATATAGTAATAATTAATTAGACTAATGGGAAGAATAAGATATGTAGTGGATTGACATTTGGAGAAATCTAAGGGTGTGTTTGAATGCAACCCATTTTTCATTTTTCCTCAAAATTTTAAAAGACTAGCATTTGATGGGATGCTTCTATCTCTACCTTCTTTTAAAAATGGAGTAATTCAGGAGGGGATTAACCATCTCTTACATAGTGTTTGAAAATGTGAATCATTCATTAAATTCAGTGTCACGGAAACCTATTTCACTGAAATCTCAGGCTTATTCATCATTGCACAATGTTTGAAATGGAGTTAGCGTGGAGGGGTATGGTTAACCATCTCTTACACGATATTTGAAAATGTGAATCATTTATCAAACTCAACATCAAGGAAACCCTTTTCATTGAAATCTCAGCTTATTCGTCATTGCGGTGGCATACCTGTTAGAATGTATGCCCCTTTGGTTCAATGAATATATTTTCTTCATATATTCTTTCTTTATTGCTCATTGTTATTGTGTATATATGAAAAGGATATTGGAATTGATTAATTACGTGAACTCATCGAAGTTTCCGTATCCTTAGAAAATAAGTTAGATTTGACATACATTATGAGACCTAACTTATTTGATTATTTATAAACCAAATATATTGATATAGCTAGTGGATAAGTTGAGAGAGCTTAATCCATATTGGGCTACTATATATAGTGTGATTATTGTGTGTATGTGGACTCTCTACCAATGGATGTGTAAGTGTCTTGATGTGTATGCATAAACTGTATCTAAGAAGTTAAGCTGGGTTTAATTGTCCAGTATTAGTTCATACTTTTTATGATTGTTACGTTTATTCTTAAATATGAGAGGACCTAGGATCCTAATAAGGATTTGATTGATTGCTTTGATTTATAAATATATGAGCTTTTTAGGTAAGTCATGGTGAGTTGAGTAGTCGATCCTTTTCTCACGAAGATTAGGATTCTCAGCAAAGGATTTATAACCCTTATGGGTTTAGCCTTGTATCGGGAATCAGGAATCAAAATGATTGATTAACATAGTCATGCAAATTAATTTTGTAAATCATTAATTAAACATGTGATTTTGAAGTTGTCATATACATTATTTTGTAAAATCAACGAATTAATATTAGTAATTTGAGTATCAATTTTTGTAGTGGGATATAATGAGCCTAGGAAAAAGGGCCTTAAGGTGGTATATAAAAGGATATGTATACAATAATATAAGATACATCCATGTGATGTATATGTGAAAATGCCCAAACTTGGATATGTTTAACTTGGTTAAAATTCTTATATGGTTGAACAAGTATATTATGAGTGTTGCTCATAATTTAAGTAATTTACAAAGATTACCTTAAAGATATCTTTTATGATAAAAAAAACTTAGTGGTAAAGTTTTACAAGTCATAGAAAGTTTTACAAAGTAGGTTGATTCAAGAGTCGAAGGAGAGAGTAGATTATAAGGTGAGGAGTTCCGCTCTAATACTAATTTGATGCAGGATAATTAACCACTTGTTATAAAAGCTTGAACTGATAGAACATGTCAAATTAATCGCTTTATCTCATAGCCCAGGCCCCACATCCTATGGGTTAAGACTTTGGCCGAACCCCCCTCGTGAACCCCACTTCACATAGGTACCGCCTCACACGAGCCTCCCACCCTGAGCATGTCCTCACATTCCACAGGCTACCCCACTTGAGCCCGATGTGAAAAATGCCCTTGCATTACTTTTCTTGTATGGTGTCATCTATAAAAGAAGAAACACGTGTAGAGAAGAATGATTCTTCCTCCATGAGAGATCTTGTATATTGTTAGAGAGTATGAGAGAACTGCTCCTTGTATTCTTTTAATGAAGAAGAAAGTTCCATGTTGTCGCCCAGTGGATAAGAAATTACCAAACAACATAATGCGTACCTATTTTTCTATAACAACTAACACATGAGTGAGAACATTCTTAAGCTCAAAGTTAGCCGTTTATATGTCAACGACACCCAAGTGTGACATGAACTGATGTTCGGGCCTATTATTGCTGCTTCACATTTTAAGCACACTTTTGGAAGCCAACAGGGGTGTCCTGTGCATCCCACCATTGTTTTTTTACAGGCCACAACCATGTATGGTTATGGAAAATATGACCAGGTGGGCCTCTGATGTAGAGCGGGTCGCAGACAATTACATGGCAAAGATGGATCAGAAAAGGCCCAGTCGGCGACAGAAGTGATCTGGACCATCAGACCTTAAATCAGGCGTATCTCGCAATCCGGGATGAGTTAGCGGACGAAAAATATATGATTTTGGGGTAGAACGAGCTACTTTAGCCAACCAACCCAGCTACGCTCGGAATTGCGAGAAACCCCTGATTTCACGGTCGTTTCCCTGTTTCAATTTCGTTTTTACTATAAATAGTAAGTTTTAGTTTGCTTATAACTCTTTATCCGTCGGGCTTTAGGAGTTGCGCCCAACGTGAAAAGAGCTTAGAATAATTAGGAGAACAGGTTGGCGAAGCCAAATAGGACACTTACTATTTTTGGCCGAAAACCTTGCGCACTAGTAGACATCATGACCGTCTATAAATAGTAAGTTTACTATTTATAGTAAGTCGCGAATTCTAGGAGTCCTAGTTGTAGTTTGATTCTAATTTCTTTCTCATTGCTTAGTACCCTTATTTAAAGGGTTGTGAACTCGTTCTTATGGAATCATTAATCTATTTCGAATTTATTTAGAATTTATTTCTATTTTTCTGCTCTCTTTTCTCGTGGATTCGAGAAGTCTCTGTGAGGAGTCCAGAGAAGTTCCGTGGATTCGGAATATTTATCCTCTTGAGGAAGATGGTGCTCGACCTCACGTCCCCCCCTGCGTCAGTTTGGTATCAAAGCGAGGTTTCTCCTCGGGTCGATGGCTTCTAACGACGGGTCGGGCAACAATCCCATAGGCGGTGCTCCAGGAAATTTTCCTTTAACGGCGGCAACTTTCCAAGCAGCGCAGCAAGAGAATCGGCAAGCCATGCAAGGGCTGCAGGCTTCCATGGATCGCATAGCGAATCTCTTAGCAGAAACCCTAGGGCAACTCCGTGTTCCTGGTGGTAATCCTCCACCACCAATTGCTGAAACTCGTAATCGCCCTGATCGCAGGATAATCCCAGCAGTGCATCCAAGGGCCGTCCCTGAGGACGGGGGCTCCAGTGAAGAGGAGATCGATGACGTGATCTTCCAACACCCCAGGCAAGGCGGCGATCGGGTAGATCGAGACTTCAAGATACGGGTTGATATTCCTAACTTCAATGGCCAGCTATACATTGAGGATTTTCTCGATTGGCTTTCTGAAGTTGAGCGATTTTTTGACTATATGGACATCCCTGAAACAAAGAAGGTCAAGCTTGTGGCCTACAAGTTGAAAGGAGGAGCTTCAGCTTGGTGGGAACAACTGCAACTCGCACGAACCAGGCAGATGAAAGCACCAATCCGCACATGGCAACGAATGAAGCAGCTACTACGTGCCCGATTCCTCCCTAGCGATTACGATCAGGTATTATTCCAACAATTCCAAAATTGTCGACAGGCTAGTCGGTCGGTGAGAGAGTACGCAGAAGAATTTTACCGCCTGGCGGCGCGAAACGATTTGGTCGAGACTGAATCGCAGCAAGTCGCCCGATTCAACGGTGGATTGCGTATGGCGATCCAGGATCGGGTCCAGATGCAGTCCGTCTGGACGATGAATGATGCGATCAAGTTGGCTACTCGGGCAGAAGCGTAACTTGAACGTTCTAACACACGGGCCTATCCTACTGCGAGGATCACTGCGGCAGGTCCACCCCAGGGAGCTCCACAGCCTAAGGGGAAGGAGCCCGTAGGAGCACGCACTCAACCTCCTATGTCTGAGAACCGAGATCAGGGAAGTGGGCAAGCTAGACCCCAAAGGGGCGTATCGACTACTGCTGGCACAAGTACAATCCCGAACCCTTATGCTCGGCCAAGGCCCAACAACTGCTATCGTTGTGGCCAGCCGGGCCACTTGTCAAATACTTGTCCCCAGCGAAAAGTGGCAAACCTCGCCATTAATGATGGTAGTGCTGATAACGCTTATGAAGATCCAGATATTGAAGAACAGGAGCATACCGCCGAGGACGAGGTAGATGATTCAGATTGGGTTCAGCAAGATCACGGCGAGTCGCTCGTCGTGAGGCGGCTATTATATGCGCCAAGAAAAGAAGTGCATCCACAGCGGCATAACATCTTCCGCACTAGGTGTACGGTGAATCGAAAGGTTTGTGATGTGATCATTGACAGTGGAAGCAGCGAGAACATTGTCTCCAGGGGCATGGTGGAAAAATTGCAATTGAAAACAGAGCGTCATCCCTCTCCATATACAATCGGTTGGATCAAGAAGGTCAGCGAAACAAAGGTAACTGAACGGTGCACCATATCCTTTTCAATTGGCAAACATTATAAGGATGAAGTAGTATGCGATGTGGTTGACATGGAAGCATGTCACATACTACTCGGTCGACCCTGGCAATCTGACCGTGACGCCACTCATAAAGGGCGAGATAATATATATATCTTCGTCAAGGACGGCCGGAAGACCATATTGGCCCCTATGGATCCAGAAGGACCACCTGAAACTTCTAAAGTGGATGGTCGTTTTCTCTTAACCATTCGGGACTTCGTGGAAGAATCCAAAGAAACAGGACAGACTTATGCATTAATTGTAAAAGGGGAAGAACTCGAGCCTACCATCATCCCTGAAAGACTAAGGCCCTTGTTGCATGAATTCCAAGAAATCTGGCCTGAGGACCTTCCCGATGGGTTACCCCCTATGCGAGATATCCAACACCATATCGACCTTGTCCCTGGGTCCAGTTTACCTAATCGTCCTCATTATCGAATGAGCCCGAATGAGTGCGAGATTCTGCAGGGACAAGTGGAGGAACTGATCCGTAAGGGTCTTATTCGAGAAAGCATGAGCCCATGTGCTGTACCAGCTCTGCTAACTCCAAAGAAAGATGGGAGTTGGCGCATGTGTGTCGACAGCCAAGCCATCAACAAGATCACCATAAAATACAGGTTTCCTATACCATGGTTGGATGATATGTTGGATATGCTAGAGGGCGCAAAAATATTCTCTAAATTGGACTTAAGGAGCGGCTACCATCAGATTCGAATACGGCCGGGTGATGAGTGGAAAACAGCCTTCAAGACCAAGGAAGGATTGTACGAATGGATGGTCATGCCTTTCGGTCTTTCTAATGCGCCTAGCACATTCATGAGGTTGATGAACCAAGTTCTGAAACCTTTCATTGGGCGGTTCGTTGTGGTTTATTTTGATGATATTTTGATATACAGTCAAGACGAAACCACCCATATGGAGCACCTCAAGAAAGTCCTTCAAGTGCTCACTGAAAATAAATTGTACCTCAATTTAAAAAAGTGTAGCTTCATGACTGATAGCCTATTGTTTCTGGGTTTTGTGGTTACATCCACGGGCATTCGAGTGGATGAGGAAAAGGTGAAGGCAATCAGAGAATGACCGGTTCCTAAAAATATTCACGAAGTACGAAGTTTCCATGGACTAGCGACATTCTATCGTCGGTTCGTGAAAAATTTCAGTAGCATTGTGTCACCAATCACAGATTGCATGAAGAAAGGACAGTTTCAGTGGACTGACGAAGCCGACAGGAGCTTTGCCGAAATCAAGCGCAGATTATCCACGACCCCGGTTCTTGTACTTCCCAACTTCGACAAACTGTTTGAAGTCGAATGTGATGCCTCATATGTCGGGATTGGGGGAGTTTTGTCTCAAGAAGGTAGGTCGGTAGCCTTCTACAGTGAGAAACTTAGTGATGCACGCAAGAAGTGGTCTACATATGAGATCGAGTTGTACGCGGTGGTCCAGGCACTGCGACACTGGCGACATTATTTGATTCAAAGGGAATTCATACTTTACACGGACCATCAAGCCCTCAAGTTTATTAATAGTCAAGCTAACATTAACCGTGTGCATGCTAGATGGATCTCATTCTTGCAGGAATTCACATTCGTGCTAAAGCATAAGTCAGGGCAACAGAATAAAGTAGCCAATGCACTGAGTCGCCGTGCAACTTTGTTAGTCACTATGAGCAATGAAGTTGTCGGGTTCGATCGCCTCAAAGACATATATGCCGACGACGACGACTTCAAGGACGCATGGGTTAGATGTCAGGAAGGTCACCCCGGTGACTTACATATACAAGACGGGTTCCTTTTTAAGGGAAATCGACTATGTATCCCAAAGAGTTCGCTAAGGGAACAGATAATCCAAGAGCTACATGGAGGTGGCCTCAGTGGACACCTTGGGCGAGACAAGACGCGAGCTCTTGTGGAAGAACGGTATTACTGGCCACAATTGGTACGTGATGTGGGAAAGGCAGTCCAACGCTGTTATATTTGTCAGACTTCCAAGGGGCAATCTCATAATACGGGCCTCTACACCCCGTTACCCGTGCCTGACGGCCCTTGGGAGGATTTATCTATGGACTTTGTGCTTGGTCTCCCACGAACACAACGCGGCATGGATTCGGTGTTCGTGGTAGTAGATCGTTTTTCCAAGATGACGCACTTTATTCCATGCAAGAAGACTCTCGATGCAACACACGTGGCGAATCTATTCTTCAGAGAAATTGTGCGGCTACACGGGGTTCCCAAGACTATTACTTCCGACCGTGACACGAAGTTCATAAGCCACTTTTGGCGGACTTTGTGGACTCGATTCGATACACGCCTTCAGTTCAGCAGCGCGTATCACCCACAGACTGACGGTCAAACTGAGGTTGTGAATCGCACGTTGGGGAACCTCCTTCGATGTATTTCAGGGGAAAAACCGAAGCAGTGGGATTTGGCCTTGTCTCAAGCGGAGTTTGCATTCAACAACATGGTGAACCGCTCGACAGGAAAATCCCCGTTCCAAGTTATCTACGGATGAGTACCTCGCCATACACTAGACTTGGTCCCTCTGCCCAAGCTCCCAGGCATGAGCATTGCAGCAGATCATATGACAGACAAAATCATGGGCATTCATGCGGAGGTACAGAATAAGCTACATGCCTCGAACGAAAAGTACAAGGAGCAAGCGGACAAGCATCGGCGACAGAAAGTGTTCGAGGTGGGCGACCAAGTAATGGTCCATCTGCGCAAAGAAAGATTTCCGACTGGAACGTACAACAAGTTGAAGAATAAAAAGATTGGACCGGTACCAATCATCCGAAAGATCAATGACAACGCTTATGTTGTTGATCTTCCAGATGATATTGCGATCTCACGAACTTTCAATGTTGCGGACCTGACTGAGTATCATGAACCAACGCATAATGATAACTCGAGGACGAGTTCTTTTGAAGTGGAGGAGACTGATGTAGAGCGGGTCGCAGACAATTACATGGCAAAGATGGATCAGAAAAGGCCCAGTCGGCGACAGAAGTGATCTGGACCATCAGACCTTAAATCAGGCGTATCTCGCAATCCGGGATGAGTTAGCGGACGAAAAATATATGATTTTGGGGTAGAACGAGCTACTTTAGCCAACCAACCCAGCTACGCTCGGAATTGCGAGAAACCCCTGATTTCACGGTCGTTTCCCTGTTTCAATTTCGTTTTTACTATAAATAGTAAGTTTTAGTTTGCTTATAACTCTTTATCCGTCGGGCTTTAGGAGTTGCGCCCAACGTGAAAAGAGCTTAGAATAATTAGGAGAACAGGTTGGCGAAGCCAAATAGGACACTTACTATTTTTGGCCGAAAACCTTGCGCACTAGTAGACATCACGACCGTCTATAAATAGTAAGTTTACTATTTATAGTAAGTCGCGAATTCTAGGAGTCCTAGTTGTAGTTTGATTCTAATTTCTTTCTCATTGCTTAGTACCCTTATTTAAAGGGTTGTGAACTCGTTCTTATGGAATCATTAATCTATTTCGAATTTATTTAGAATTTATTTCTATTTTTCTGCTCTCTTTTCTCGTGGATTCGAGAAGTCTCTGTGAGGAGTCCAGAGAAGTTCCGTGGATTCGGAATATTTATCCTCTTGAGGAAGACGGTGCTCGACCTCACGTCCCCCCCTGCGTCAGCCTCATTCCACATTTCTCATTCTAGGGGTGTAGCCAAAGAAGTCCAAGACAGATTGAAGTGGATATTTCCATCAAACCTCCATTAACAGAATTTTAGATAATATTCTTGTTGTGCCAAAAAGAAACTTAAGGTGTGTTTGGAAAGCACTTCAAAATGAGTTCATCTCATTTTAATGATTCATAATTATGCATTAGAGATCATACTTCTTTTTTTAAGGATTAACAATAATCTTGATAACCAGTAATTGTTTTTTCAACATCCAAAAACGTCCAACGAGTAAACATGAATTCCCGATGATATTTCGATTGAATCAACAGGCAGCATGTCGATTCGATTGAAAACCCTATTCCAACATAGATTAAAGGCACTTAATCAACATCTAATACATAATCATGATTTAGGTTGTGTTTGGTTGCGCCAAATTTCATGAAATTTTGCACAATATTAGATTGACTAATCATTAAATATAATTAAGTTTCATTACCCACCCTATAACCTAAAATGAGATGAACTCATTTCTAGACATCTACCAAACAAGCCCTTGAGGATCTTTTTATACCTTTTTTTGTTTTGTTTTTTGGTTTTTTTTTTTAGTACTCATATCTAGAGGCAATTTGAAAGAAGATTTTAATTCCCTGTCAGTACTTTCCTTCAACTCCTAATTGACTATCAGTGAAAGAAATATCAATCTCCTTCAAATCCCTCTTAGATAGTTGGTTTGCATGATAGAATCTTTCTTACTCTTATATTTCATTTGGATAGAGAAATGGGTTGAGAAAGGGCTAAAATTTGATTTCTCATGGAAGGCAACGTTTGGAGACTTAATTGTAATGAATTGTAATTTTCAATAATAATATTGTGGCCCACAGTTTGGACAGTCTGGATTACAGTAGTGCGTATGACACGTAATTTTTATTTATTTATTTTACTTACCACCTCACGAGTATTTTTATTTATTTATTTTACTTACGTAAGCTGAAAGGTTACTTTTCTTTTCTTTTCTTTTCTTTTTAAATTTTACTAATTTAGGTTGGTAAACGACCTTTCCCCGTGTGGCCCACCTCAATGCATGCGTTGAATATCCAACCGTCCATCCATTTTACCAGCTCATCTTAGGGCATGTTTTTAAAAATGAATCATATCCAAATCCCAAGTGGATCACACTAAAGGAAAACAGTGTGATTGAATGCCCATATTGATAAGGTCACACCAACCTGGACGAAGGTAAAACACAAAAATCAGCTTAATCCAAAGCTTTCATAGCCTATGAAGTTTTCAACGGTGGAAATTCATTCCCCTCTCTGGTCCACCCGAGATTTGCATGCGCTTCATTTCTAAGAC
The DNA here is from genome assembly GCA_021015155.1 of Magnolia officinalis. Classification (NCBI taxonomy): domain Eukaryota; kingdom Viridiplantae; phylum Streptophyta; class Magnoliopsida; order Magnoliales; family Magnoliaceae; genus Magnolia; species Magnolia officinalis. The sequence goes on along the minus strand of JAJHSJ010000004.1, from coordinate 24,934,878 downwards.
CATGCCCTAAAAGCGTGGATATTCAACACATACATAGTCAGGCTTGCACCCACGTGGCTAGATCCGGGCCGCACTTAATCCGAGCCCTGCCGGTTGGCTATGCCCTCACTGGAAGTTCCTTTGGTCAGAAGTTATGTTGGCCCACAGAGATGCCCTTGAGAAATCCGCTCCGTCCATGGCTTTTCAACCTCTGAATAGGAAAGAGCTTAAAAAAATCAACCACATCCAAAACTCATGTGGGCCACACGATAAGAAACTATGAAAATAGAAATGTCAGCCGTTGAAAATTTCCTGAGCCCACCATGATGCTTATATGCCATCTGAACCGTGCATAACTTTATCAACACAGGGATAAAAGGCGCAAATATCATCTTGATTTGAAACTTCTATCCCCCACAGTTTCCAACGAGAGGCGTGCAATCTATGTTGTTTCGTGTCATGTGGCCCACATGAGTTCTTCGATCTGATTGATTTTTTAAATCATGTCGTATTGTTAGATTGAGAGACTAATAGACGGAACTACGGGAACTTTGGCAGGTGGCACAGGCAAACATCTACGGACACGTTTTACCGTACAGAGAGGAAGTGGATTGTGTCCTGGCCCGTACGGAACTACGGGAACTTTGGCAGGTTGCACTGGCAGCCGGCCGTGTGTTGGGAACGGACAGAAGCTTTGAGTGGCCACCCTGATGTATGGGTCTTATCCACACCGTCCATTTATTTTGTTCATATTTTTTTAGTGCTTAAGTCTAAAAATGAAGTATATCTAAGGTTCAAGTGGACCACGACACAGGAAGCAGCAGTGATAATGATTCTCACCGTTCAAACCTTTTTAGAATCTATTGTAATTGTTTTTTTTTAAAAAAATAAAAATAAAAATTTTAAAACACAGCGCACACACCCCACACACTCACGCTAGTAGAATTTCACCACCTATGGGTACTCGAACCCTTGACCAGGTGTTGAAACTCTTGAGAGTCTACCACCCGAGCAAGAGTAAGGACCCATTCTAATGTTTATTTGTTATCCAAACTTATTAATAAAATTACGTATACTTGTACGAATATAAAAAAAAAAATAAAAATCATCTCCATCCAAAACTTCCGTGGCCGGAAGTTTTCAACGTTAAGAGTTTTAACTCCCATTCTGTAGTTCAATTGAGCATGAGATTCATCTTATTTTTTAGCTTATACCCTAAAATGATATGAAATAAAGGTGAATAACCAGTATAGATAAGACCATACATCACGGTGGCCACTCAAAGCTACTGCCCGTTTCCCGCTACAGACCGGCGGGGGTAGGAAGCAATCCGCGCCCGTATACATGCAAACCGCGTCGTCACGGAACCGATGTGGCTGGTGGGTTGACATTAAGTCCCATCACGAGGTAACCATCACGCGGTATGAGTTATATCAGATGGTCCGTCCACTTGTTAGATCCCCCCAAGGCTTTAGCCTAAAAATAAGACATCCAAAGATCAAGTGAACCACACCATAAAAAGTAGCGGAGGATTGAACACATGCCATTGAAGCCCTTTTAGGGTTATAGAAATTTTGGATTAACAAAATATTTGTTTTTTCCCTCCATCCATGTCTGTGTGGCCTTATGATTAGATGGGATGGAAATTAGAGGTCATCGGTGGACCCTATAAATGTTTTAACGGTGAGAATCATTGCATTGAAAATTACTCAATTTTGAGAACAAGAAATGAAATAATCTCTCGAGAAATAATCTCTCCGATGGATGTACGGGATAGATATGATAAATATATCATTGTTAGGCCTAGGTAACTTTGATCTCCTTTGAACCGTTGGTACAACTTGGAAATCCAAGAGCGTCATCTTTAATCTTAAGCAGGAGACGTACACACACCAGCTAGATTGCCGGTGATGATTAAATGCAAACCATTAAAACTCCCTGTGGCCAATGTAATCTTTATTTTCCATCCAGTTGATAACGACACATAAACCTTGACGAAGGAAAAAAAACAAAACAAATATAAGAGTGATCCAAAACTTTCTTGGCTCATAATAAGTTTTTAATGGTGATTCACTGTTTACTGCAGTGTGGTCCACCTAAGATTTCAGTCTGCATCATTTTTTTGGCTCATACCTTAAAAGGATCTGCCAAAACGGATGTACAGCATGGATGTGTAATACATCAAAGTGGGCCCACGGTCAGAGCTGCACCTTATCCGCTCCTGCAAGGATAGGATTGCACCTACTTTCGGGCCCGTTTGGCCGGGTGGATTGGAAGGGAGTGAATGATATTAGGGTGGATGGCGTGGATTTCTAGGATTTCTAGGTAATGATGGTGTTGTCAGCGGATTGTCTTGAGATGCATGGCATTGATATATCCCTGGATTCATACATCCAGTCTGTTTGGCACGCCCGGCCAATCCGGCGATTAAAGCTTCCGATCCCTTCCAATCCCACTAACCAAACACGTCGCAGGCTAATTTCAACGGATTAGGATGGATTGGATGGGATTTAAAGGTAATGATGGTGTTGTCAGTAGATTGTCTGAAGATCCATCAGATTTGGATCAGATCACCTGCATTGTTTGGCACGCCCGGCCATTCCCAGGATTTATCATCCAATCCCTTCCACTACCATCTAATCCCTTCCAATCCAACCGGCCAAACGGGCCGGAACGGATTAGCAGTTATCGACTAAAAGCTTAGTGGGTGTTACTTTTACCGTGTGAGGCCCACCTTGATGATTTATTTATTTTTTCATATCCACACCACTCATCCATTTTTTAAACTTATTTAAGGACGTTAACAAAAAAATAAAGCAGATCCAAATCTTGGGTGGACCATAAATGATCGTTTAAAGCTTTTCATAGCCACAAAAGTTTTGGATCAAGCTAATTTTTATATTTTCCCTTCGTCTATAAACCGTTGACGTTATCAACAGGTTGGATGACAAATAAACATTACGGATGTACTTACCTTGAGAAGTTTTTAATTGTGAGTGTTCTATCTTCTATCATCTTATTTCTTGTGGTGTGGTCCACCTGAGATTTAGATATGTTTAATGTTTGGGACGCATCCTAAAATGGTCTGTAAAACAAATGGATGAGTGGATATAAAAAATATCATCATCAAGGTGGGTCCCACGGCAAGGGTACAACCCACTAAGCTGGGAGCCGCTAAGGTGAGACCCGGATCCACCGAGCTGGGTGGGCCCCTAACCGTAGCGCCCACTATAATGTATATGACTACATCCATGACGTTCATCCATATTGAAAGCTCATTTTATAATATAAAAAAATAATGAAGCTGTTCCAAATCCCAAATGGACTATTCTACCGGTGACAATGGTAATTGATCATTAAAAACTTCTTATAAACCACAGAAGCTTTGGATCAAGATGATATTTGTGTGGTCTCTTCATCTTAGGTGTTCACGACCTTATCAACAAATTGGACGGCAAATAAACATTCTGGTGGAATCCATAAAGTTTTTAACGGTGGAAATTCAATCACCCATGGTGTAGTCCTCCTAAAATTTTAGTCAGCTTCATTTTAAGAATCAGACCCTAAAATGAGCTTTCAAAATGATTGGACAGTGTAGATTTAAGACACATAAATCACCGTGAGCCCCGCAGTCAAGGGTCCCACCCACTTGAGTGTATCCGGGGCCTCACCTAATCCACTCCCCTCTTAGAGCTGTTACGTAACATCGGACGCGGAATTCTCGCCAAAGCCTTTCGCAGGAAGTTCCGCGCAGGGATGTTGGGTGGGCTTACCACCACGTTTTTGGGATTTATTTTCCGTTCATCCGTTTGGCGAGCTCCTTTTAAAAAATTAATAAAAAACAATGTGGATCCAAAACTAAAGTGGGCCACACTGGAGGGAAAATTGGTGAAAGAAATACCTACTATTGAAACCATCATGAGCTCCACCTTGATGTTTATATATCATCCAAATCTTTTATAAGGTCATTAACACAGGGATGAAGTGAAAACACAAAAAATTTAGCCTGGAACAAAGCTTTTATTATCATAAAAATGTTTCAACGGTTCTCACTGAATCCCTATTGTTTCCTTTGATGCACTATGTTGACGTCAAAATCTGGTATGCTCTCCTCCCGGTCGTATCCGCTCAGTTCTATCACCAAGCCCTGAACCTGGGTACCCGCAGAAAACAAAGGAGACCCTGGCTAGGCCGGGGGACCCTCTGATGCCTAAGTCAGGACACAGGAATCTATGTCTAACTGAAGAGTTGAGGGGAGAGTATTTGAAATTGCGTACCTGTAGACAAGGGGTGATGGATTATTTATACCTTACGGCTGCGTGATCCGGGTCCGATAATCTCGGCACGATCAGGGGGATTCCCGGATCGTGAAGATATGGCGCGCGATCTATAGATCGTGTGGCGTGCTTGACGTGTAATGGGCATAATCGGATGAGGTTTTCGGCCATGTCTAGTTATTGCAGTTTCCTCATTCAGTGTATGAAACTCTAATGTCTACTCGGCCCGGCTCAACCAAAAGCATTTACGTCATTATCCTTAGTCAATATTTCATTGGACTCGGACGATGTATAGGTCTGAACTGATATCTCGGACGTGACTCCGAGGTGAAGGCTTTGCTGTGGATGAGATCGGGATTTGTGTTCGACCGAATAGCAGATTCTACCCCGACGTATAGTCCCGAGGTGGAGGTCTTTCGAATGCTGTGCCTCTACGGGATGTTTAAGTTGAATCGGACAAGCGAGGCCTCGGATGTTGAGAATGCTAGTCGGCTCAGTTTGGCACTTCGTGCTCGGGTCTTAAGCGGGTTCGAATCTTCCCATAACACACTATATTTCCTAAAAGCATGGTAATGGCCCCACCCAGCATCATTGCAGTAACTTCATGCGAAAGGCTTTCACAGGAAATTCGCGTCCGGTGACATCTAATCCATGCCCTTTATTTTATTTTATTTTTTCTTTTTTCTTTTTTACACACGCACACACCCCCATACACTCACGCTGCAGTGGGATTTCACCACCTATGGATACTGGAACCCTTGACCGGGTGTTGAAACTCCTGAGAGTCTACCACATGATCAAGAGTAAGGATATGAGCATTTACTTTCATGGGAAGTGGGTAACACCCACGTGCTACCGGAAATGGATTTGCTACTCCCCCTGCCACAGGCTAGGTGGCTGGTGGTCAGTCCTCTGTGGGCCTCACCATGATGTTTGTGTTTCATCCATTCCGTTTCATACATTTTTACAGATCAGTTTAGGACTTGATGTCAAGATGAGAAGGATATAAATCTCAGGTGGACCACACCACAAGAAAACAATAGTGATTGGATATCCACCATTAAAATCCTCCTATGGTCCACTGTACTATTTATCTGACATCCAATCAGTTGATTAGGTCATAAAGGCCCAAATGAAGGGAAATAAATAAATAAATATCAGTTTGATCCAAAACTTATATGGCCCCTAAAAAGTTTTTAATGGTCGACACTCATTCAACACTGTTTCCTGTAATGTGATCCACTTGTAATTTTGGTACATCTCGTTTTTGGTCTCATACCATAAAATGATCTGGAAAAATAGATGAACAGCATGGATGAAACACATACATCATGATGGGGTCCACAAAGCACCGATCACCAGCCATTAGCTGGTTGCAGGGGGGAGTAGCCAATCCGTTTCCCGTGTTACCTCTCTCATGACGCAGACAGGGCACAACTTGGCCTGTCCCTACTTACGAACGCAGGGGGGTTCTGACCGGCTACATCGATTTATGGATTTTCTCGGCAAAGTCATATATTTTTTAAATATCATTTTAAGGGTACAAGCTCAAAAATAAATGTATAAAAACTTAAGTGAACCACACCATAATATAACATGCACCTTTAAACATTTTGAAGGTCACGTAGACTTGGATGAAGGGAAAACACAAATATGTAACTGATCTAAAGCTTCCCTGACCTTAAAAAAGTTGGTAAACGTAGGCATTTAATCTGCACTGTGTTGTCCACTTAACCTTGGTACTGTCTTAATTTTTTGCTTGTAATTTAAAATGATATGGAAAAATGGATGGACGGTGTAGATATAACCCATACATCACCGCGGCGCCTCAGGCCCGTCGTTCCTTGCCAGGACGGGCGGGGTACCACCCAGTACGCATCCTTCGTTCGGATGGTGATTGCGTCCAACCCCCACCCGCCTCAAACTCCAGGGGGCGGGCCCACCGTGATGTATCTGTTTATATAAGCTGTCTATTCCTTCTCAGATAAGACTGAACACAAAAATGAGGTATATCCAACGCTTAAGTAGACTACACTAAATAATAATGATGGTTGCATTAAATGATAGTTGCCTTAAATGTAAGAGTCATCTGGGTGTGGTGCATTTGGGCGTTGGAATTGCCTCATTTTTATGCTCATGCATTAAAATGATTTGAAAATAGGTATGGGCGGCTTGGATAAACAGATACATCACGGTGGGCCCGTTCACTGAATTGCTCGTTCGGGCTAAACACGGGCGAGGGTAGGACGCAATCTGAACAGACGCGGATTGCATCCTACCCTGCCCGGATGGTAATTCATCTAGGCAGGGTTCTGTGGAGCCCACCATGATGTAAGTATTTTATCCATACAGTTAATTGTTTTTATATGATTATTTTAAGATATAAGCTAAAAATTGAGGTAGGTTGGATTAAACTTCCTGGGAGCTAGATAAGTCTTGGATCAAGATGAAATTTGTGTTTTCACTTCATCTAAGTCTGCATGACTTTATTAATAAGTTGGGTGGTAAAAAAACATCACGGTGGCCCTTAGAAATGTTTCAATGGTGGGTCTCATTATCATTGCAGCTTCCTTTGATGTGGTACATTGTATCTATTGTCTGCTTCATTTTTTGTATAATATTTTATAATGACTGTATAAAAACAATTAACGGTATGGATAAAATAATTACATCATGGTAGGCCCCATAGAGCCCTTCGTTCACTGATTTGGCAAGGATCCGGTCCATGTGGACCGTCCATCTGGTTGGACGCACCATGAATGGCCTCCGGTCAAACGGCACACTGCTCAGATGTTCCTACCCATTTGACGTCTAATATTCAACTACGCCATATAAGACAAAACAGGTTGACGGTGGTAATCGAGAGAGAAAAGAGGTTGGTCGATAGTGGATAGGATTGTGTTCCTAGTTTATCCAACTGTCTGCTATCTTCAACGTGGCCCAGTAGATGGACGGTGCTGATTCAGTTTTGACTTGGGCGTGTGGACGAAGAAAACGGTCAAAGGCGTCGATGTAGAGACGGTGGCCACGTTTAATGAGAAAGGGAGAAAACAGCAAGGAAGAGCCGTCTGTAACCTGTTCAGCGTCAGCAATTCCTCTTTTAGGTGAGAGATGGTTGGGGGCTGCTCCGAGTCCCTCTCTCATCCACGCGTGGATGAGACAGACGGAGACGAGATATAGCGCATTTCACCTCACCCAAGTGTAGTAGATGTTGTATTTTGTTTTAAAATAGCTATTAAAAATTTGTTTTTCAGAATTTTTGATTTCCCTTCCAATTTGAAAGTTTTGGTGTTTCTGGATTGTGCGTTTTCTTCCACATCGGATTTGATAAAGTAAATTCTCTTGTATATAAGATAGGTTTTTTGTCTTGGGCTTGAGCCTCATTTAGCGAGCATATAAATTTGGTCCTATGGGGGGCTATACTAATATCTCTAATCTATGTCATTGACCACACACGTGCGCGTGCGTGCCGAGTCCGAGTGGGCGCAGGTGCGAGTGCAATGTGAGTGTACTCGCGTGATGCCTCGAATCAATTCAATAAGTCTTCTATAGTCTATTTAATTCAACCAAATAAGCCCAAAAATGAAGCATATCCTAGGGTTCTAGAGGCTTCTAAGAAGTTTTTAATGGTATGTATTTACTACCGAATGTGTTCCATTGGATCCTTGAACTATCTTGTTTTTAAAGCTGTATCCTAAAATTATATGGAAAAATGGACGGATAGTGCTGATAAAATAATCAGAAAAAATGGATGAGGGGTGCTGATAAAGTGCATATATCATAGTGGGCCCACATAGCGCTGTCCAGTTGCTACTGCCACCTCTAGGAAATGGGATTGCGTACTGAGTTACTAACTCAGTAGACTTTTATGGTACTGAGTAAATTCTGTTGGGCCCACCGTACGTGAATGTCTATGATTTATCCATGTCGTCCATCCATTTTTAGAACTCATTTTAAAGGTTCTACCCAAAATTAAAACATATCTAAGGCTCAAGTGGACCACATCATAGGAAACAATGGAATAATGATTTTCACCATTGAAACCTTGCCAGGGTCCAAAGTAATGTTTATTTGTCATCCAACCTGTTTATAAGATCACGGGGACATGCATCTTGATCCAAAACTTCTGAGGCCGCCCAAAAGTTTTTCGCGATAGATGCTTGTTGAGACTCAAATATTGCATAATTTTCTCTATTTATATCTTGGTTTTATGAACATGAATCCGCTTAATATTTTATTTTACTCATGTATGTGTTGCAAGGTGAATTTTTGTGCTTGGATTGAAAAAGGGTGTTAAAAGCAAGAATTTGATGCTCAAAAATCACCAAGGCAAGGGATGGATCTTAGGAGACCAAGATTAAAGAATTCACATGCCAAAGATCTAAGAAAACCAAGTGAAGAATGAAGAGAATCGAAGATTTGAAGTGAAGAATCCTAAAATCGTCCTGAAAAAGTGTATTCTGAAGCTGTGAAGTTTGTTTTGGGAAACCGCGCAGCAGGAAGTCTGTTTTAAACGAAATATGCAGCGAGAAGTCTATTTTGAGAAAATATGTATATTTGATGCGGTTTTTAGGGTTTTTTAAATTTGTACGAAAATTGGAGGTCCCTACTTATAAATAGGGCTTACTAGGGCATTCTAAAACATTATTCAAGGCATTCAAGAGCAAAGTTTATGATTTTTAAAGAGTTTTTAGTTCTATTAAAGCTTTATAAGTTATTTTTTTAAAAGATATTTTCTATTTGCATTTTCTTTCTTTATTGCTTATTACTTTTTATTTCTGCAATTTAATTATGTTTTTCTAAGTTCCTTCTAGCCCAAGCTAGAAGGGAATCACATGGGTTTAATGTTCCTTTAAGATTATGATGATTGATTGTTTTAATGATGAGAAGAATGGTGTATGAATGTAATATATTATTTAGGTTTTGTTTTTTATCCTTTTGTGAGATTCATATGTTTCCATCATATGAGATCCACATTGATGGATAGGCTTACCCTAGATCAATCAGATTTTCTAGATAGGAGAGGTTCTCAACCTGTTATATTTCTTTGATATTCATTATCCTATAGATATTGAATACTTAAAATCACTGACGCTTAAGAATATATGTCAATGGTGCAAATTCATAATTTTATAATATTTTATATCATTTATTAAAATACTTAAACTGTTTTATTTTCCGACTAGGTTGATCATAGTGCTCAGATCCTAGTTGTGTTATCCAAGTCATCATGATTTTGGAACATTAACGTATGCGTGGAACTTTGAAGCTTGAGTGTTATTTTATTCAATTGAATTACATCCATTCAAAAATCCCAAAATCAAATCATCAGATTAATTTTTATTACTTAGTTTATTTTGCGTTTGATTTTTTTCTTCTCACAATTCATCTCCCTGTGGGATCGACCCTGTATTCACGGGATACTACTTACGAACCTCTGCACTTGGAGGCAAGCAATCAATGCTCAATTCACTATGTTTCTTGTGCTCCACTTTAGCTTTGGATATGCTTCATTTTTTGAATCAAGCATAGAAATTATCAGGTGAAATGGATGGATGGAATGGATAAAATACATAAATCACAGTGGACCTCACAGAGTTTACTCAATACATGTAATTGGCAGACACTTTCTCCGGCATGAAAGAAACAACTTCATGTGAATGAAATCTACCCCTCCAATAGGTCATTGTTGTCGATCCCAAAAATCAGGTTGACTACAAGCTCATGGGCCACCCATAAAATTATACCTCCAATTTCATGTGGTATGGCAAGGCCTAAGTTTTCTAATATAGTCATTTTTGGATAATTCTTTCATTTAGAATGATCATTTGAACTCAATCATACCATAATTGGAAGAATTCGGCCATATTTGGAGTTTGTCAAATTGATTGAATGTCAACCATATAATATTAAAACAAAATAACTACTATAATTGGAAACAAAAGAAGAGGGTTCTAGTTTGACTTATATAAGTTAGAAGATAGGCTGTTGGACCTACCCCAACCTAGAGTAACTAGATAAAATTAATTATTATTCATACATGGGTCTCTCTAATACGAAATAAACCACTTTAAATAGGTTCACTACTCCAGGCCAGGTAGTTATTGTATCTAACCACCACATGTTACTAGGGTGTTAGAGAATTAGGTACTGCAGAGACAAAAGTCAAGGTAGTATACCTAGCATTAAAGTATATGACGTTGTTGAAATCATCTATTCCAGCCTGATTAATTAACGGACCTGGCTGGTAGCTAATAACTTCTTTTCAGAAGTGGATTTGGCTGGTGTACCACGTACCACCGACCAGGCTGGTGTGTCGACGTCACCAAGTTCTTTGGGTACCATCATGAGATATTTGTTATATCCAAACCGTCCATCCATTTGGCAAGCTCTTGGTAAGGCTTGAGCCGGAAAATAAGACAGATTCAAAGATCAACTATACCACACCCCAAACCTTTTTTGGGGTCATAGAAGTTTTGGATTAATATAATATTTGCTTTTCCAATCATCCGAGTCTTTGTGACCTTAAGAAAATATTGGATGGAAAATGAGCCCTGCGAATGTTTTAACGGTGATGATCATTATCCTGCTGCAATTTGTGGTGTGGTGTAGTTGAGCTTTGGATATGATTTATTCTTTATTTAGTGACATAAAACAATCTTGAAAAATGGATGAACGGTGTGGATATAATAAATACATCAATTTAGGCTTATATATAACTTTGATCTCCTTTGAACGGTTGATACAATTGGAAGCTAGGGGAGCGACACGTGCCCACACTAACTAGGTAGGTGGTGTGTGGTACACCAGCCAATCCGCTTCCCTTCTTTCCACCTTTTGAGGTGAGATTAGATTGAACGGCAATCTTAGTACAGATGGTGACTAAACTGTGGAGTGTGGCTTGGAGATGAGGGTGAGACCCGACTGTAGGGTCCATCATTATATATCCATGCCGTTTATCTGTATTTCTAGATTATCTTAGGACATTTTAAAAAATAAAGTAAATAAAAATTTAAGGTGGACCACACCACAGGAAGCAGTGGTCATTGAACACCCACCATTAAAATTTATTGACCATTAAACTTGTTCATTAGGTCATATAAACTTGGATGAAAATAAAAAACAAATATCAACTTCATCCAAAACCTTTGTAGCCCTCCAAAGGTCTTTAAAGGTCACTAACCATTGTTTCCTATAGTGTGGTTCACTTAAAATTTATATCTCCTTCAATTTTATAACTATAGCTTAAAATAAGTTTAAAAAAACATATGAACGGAGGGGATATATCATGAGTAGATTGAGATGAGCTCCAACCGGTCAGGTCCCACTTAAAAGGCACCCTACAACCTGGGATCAAAGGATGTGGCTGGGACCTGGTTATAGGGCCCACCTCGATGTTTGCCTTGTATATCAATGCCATCCATCCATTTTTCCAACTCATTTTAGTGCATGATCCCAAAAATAAAGCAGAAACAAAAAAAATAAAAAATAAAAAATAAAAAAAAATCTCAAGTAAACCACACCACACCACACGAAATAGTGATCATTGAACTCTATCATTAAAACCTCTTACGAGCTATTGTAATATTTATTTTCCATCCAACCTGTTTGTTGATCAAATATCAGCTTGATCCCAAACTCTAGCATACAAAAAGTTTTTAATGGTCATGAACCACTTGTTTGTTGTGGTGTGGTCCACCTTAGATTTAGAAATCTTCTTTTTGGGCCCATGCCATAAATGATTTAGAAAAACGAATTAACAGTCGTAGACTCGTAGATATACAAGGCATATGTTGAGGTGAGCCCCACAGTCACGGTCCCAACCATGTTTTAAAGTCACCCGGTCGAGTATGTGTGTACAGGGCACATACAACTAGGTGGGTACATACAACTAGGTGGGTAAGGTACCCCATCGTTGTCCGGACGGACCTCTTAACGAAAAGTAGCCTAAGTTAGATGATCGCAACCGTCTAACCAATGAACTTTTGATGGGACGTAAGCACCGTTAATTTTGTTTTTAAATGTCCACTTGTGCTCGATCGGAGCTTTGGTGGGTCACACTTTTTACCTATTCGAGGCTTAAAAAATAAAAAGCTAGTTGTTTTACTCTGGTCGTGTCACTTTACCAAACAAATGGACGGTTGGAAATATTAATTCCAACCGTACGTCTGTGGCAGCCGACGAAAGAATGAAACAGTGATTTTTTACCCAGAAGATCGTATCAGTGTCCTAACCGGAATGGCAGGGATTTTACGCGTGTGGCTTACTAAGATGTAAGAATATTGATTAAAAAATATTTTAAATTATATATATATATATATATATATATATATATATATATATATATATATATATATATATATATATATATGGAAAAGGTACTATGCGTAGGGGTGTACAACGTGCCGAACCAAGTCGAGCTGGCCTCAACTCGGTCACCAGGCACACCTAGCTCGAACTTGGCTAAGCTTGGTGACCAAGCCAACATCTCCAGCTCAAACTCGGCTCGATCAGCAATCGGACCATTTTGAGCCAGTTTCGAGCCGATTTCGAGCACGAGAGAGAGAGAGAGAGAGAGAGAGAGAGAGAGAGAGAGAGAGAATGCATGGTCAAATGTGAAGAGAAACTCACATGGCTCGTCTCCACAAAATTAAGAAATAGGGGATTAGTAAATCTGCAGAGGGGAGGTAGATGCAAAAGAAAAAAGAAATAATGCATAGTATAGATCCACTTACCGACAAGTTGTGGTAGGGGAGGAGCACCGGGCAGGGCACGGGCTAGTTGTGGCGGGTGGAGGGGCACCGGGCAGGGCAGTGATGAGCTGTGGTAGTCGGCAGGGGGAGGGGCACCGGGCAGGGCAGGGACGAGCTGCGGGCCTGCGGCAGTGGGCAGGGGCACTGAACAAGGCAGGGATGCCAAGCTGCGGTGGGCACCGTGCAGGGCAGGGGCTTAAGAGAGAGAAGGAAGAAGGTAATGGGGTATGGGGATGGGGTCGTGCGGTTGGGAATGGGATGGGAAGAAAGGGTTTTTGAGGAAAGAAGGTAATGGGGTATGGGGATGGGGTCTTGCGGCTGGGAATGGGATGGGAAGAAAAGGTTTTTGAGGGAAGAAGGTAATGGGGAGAAAGGGTCGTGCAGCTGGGAAGAAGGAAAGGGAACGAGCAGCTGGAATTAGGGTTGTTTTAATTTTTTAAAAGGTATATATAGTGTATACCCTAATCCACCTAGTTGAGCCGAGTCGAGCTGAGTTCTAGCCGAGTATTGATCCGAGTCGAGTCGAGCTGGGGTTAGCTCAAACTCGGCTCGAACTCATTTTCGAGCTGTAAAAAACGGCCCGACTCGGATCGAACTTAGTTTCGAGTCGAGTCGAGTCAAGCTTTTTCGGGCTGAGTCGAGCGAGCTAACCGAGCTAGCTCGGTTCATGTACACCCCTAACTATGCGCTCGACCTCACGAGTCTATCCCATGAGGTCGAGCTGTGTGGGCCCCTCCGTGATGCGTTTCGAACATCTACCCCATCAGTCAGATGCATCATTCCATCGTGGGCCTAGGTCTCAAAAATCAAGTCAATCCGTGACTTGTGTGGGCCACACCACATACAGAAGTGGAGAGGGGTCGTGCACCATTAAAACATTCATAACCATTTTTGAGGGCCCACCGAGATGTGGTTTGCAAATCCAGCCCATCCATTATGTGTGTCCCACTTGAATGAGGGTTCAGACTAAGTTTCAAGCGCATGCAAAACTCAGGTGGGCCCCACCAAGTGCTTTTATATGTTTTAACGGTGTCTTAACAAAATTTTAGATGGTATTGAAAAGGCCAAGCTATATGTCCTAGAGGGGGGGGGGGGGGGGTGAATAGGACTATGCCAAATTTAAAATAAAATTAGCGAAAATAAATTAAACCAATAGCCTTACAATCTGAATCAATTCACAATGCTAAATTTAAATCACCTTGATAAATAGGTATTGAGAGATTAATACAAATTCAGTTCTAAGGACAACCTTACACCATAATAAACAAGGGCTTATGGTAGGACAACCTTATTTCTAGAACCTCTTTTGAATCAAGGACTCAATTTTAATATAAGTAAAAAAAATAGCAAGGAATTGAAATTAAATGCAGAAGTAAGATCTAAATTATTACAACAATCCCCACACTTGCTTGAAATGTAAATAGTTACAACATTCACATCCACTTGTACATTCCACACAATCGAATGATAAAAGATATGAAAATTAAGCAAGCATTCAAACCACAAGGCAAAGAGTTATAGTGGTTCGCTTGTGTGTACACCAACTGTTTTCTAACAGCCACACAAAAAGCTACTCCACTCCTAATATCCTCACACAGGGGATATTAGCGTTCACTATCAAATAGGTTTTCACAGGTTCACCAAAAACCTTTACAATTGTGTCTTTTTCACTTGGGCTTACACAATTCAAAAATCCCTCTTTTCTGAGTTTTCTGGTTTTCCTCAGACAACCAACACAATGAGATTTTTCTGGTTCAACCTCATACAAAACCAGTACAATGAGATTTTTCTGGCTTAACCTCAAACAAAACCAAAAGAAATGAAATTTTACAGAATTGTAAAATACCTGGATTTCTCCTTTTCGTAGCAGCCTGGTAGAACTAATCGGAGTAGATGATTGAATGTCAAAGTTCAATTTCCAATACTCACATTCATAAGGTTCTAAATTCTAATAGATTTTAGACTTAACTCGTTGGGCGTAGCTATATTTGATTTTGATTCCAAGAAGAAGGAATAAGATAATTCCTCTTTTCAAATACAATTGGAATATAGAAACAAAATCAAATTAAATAAGCTAGCAAAAAGGAATATTAAATAAGCACAATCTAGCTTAAAATAAACACAGACATATCTCAGAGTGATCACTTGAAAATTCTTGAATTGAATGGGGTTGAAGTGTTAAAAACTCTGAATTTCGTGTTCAATTTATAGAAGCAGAAATCGCTCCTACGACTGGTCTTAGAAACCTACGACTGGTCGTAGCTCTAATAGATTTTTGAAAAATTAAGCGCGATCTTTGAAAGCCGTTCCACGACTGGTCGTGAGTACCCTACGACTGGTCGTGGGTCACCTACGACTGGTCGTAGATCCCTACGACTGGTCGTAAGACCAGGGATTACGTTGCTGGACTTTGAGTCGTAGCTCCACGACTGGTCGTGGACGAGTCGAAGTCACACCTACGACCGGTCGAAGGACCTCCAGGACTGGTTGTGGGCGTACCAAAAAATTTCGAAAAATCTTCAACTACTTAGGACTGGTCGTGGAATTTCTTGGACTAGTCGAACCAATGCTAGGACTGGTCGAACAAGAGCTAGGACTGGTCGTAGAATAGACCAACCTTGTGTAAAATAAATATTTGATTAATGTATCCAAAGTGACCTACTTAAAGGGTCAACCTAAGGTCATTCAAACCTGAACCATGTCGTATGGACATTGAACTTCAACCATTCAACGAATGTAGATATTTTGAACCATATCAGGCTTGAGATCTTGAACCATATCATGCTTGAGATCTTGAACCATATCATGCTTTGTTTCTTCAGACTTGAACTTCAACATTGTAGCTTCTTGAGGCTTCAACATGTAGCTTCTTGAAGAGTTTATGCAGTGTCTTGAATTCAAATAAATGATTATACAAGTACAGGACACAGATAGATGTTTTGACACATCAAAATTTGACAACCAAAGGAGCATGAGACCATAACACTTACAATCTCCCCCTTTGTCAAATTTGTGACAAAACACCCAAATTATAATACGTCAAGTTGAAACGAAGTACACACAACATATTCACAACAAGTTCAACAATAGAGAAGCATGCACAGATATATATGATAAGAAATAACTAGCAACATTCTCCCATGAGAAGCATAACTCCCCCTGAGTAATAGGAAAAAGGAGCACAACTCCCAAAACTTCTCCCCCTTTTTGTCACAAAATGACAAAGGAAGAAGGGCAGCAATGATAATGAATATAGCAGGTAAAATATAGTTTCAAGAAAGCATAATGCATAATTCAAAAAGTCAGTGAGTATGTAAAGTTAAAAAAAATATTACAGACCCATCAAACGTTCAGTCAGAACCCGAGGATGGAGCAGGATTAGAAGGATCAATTTTGTGTAAACCCTTAGCAATTCGCCTCATATATTTGCATAGATAAGAGAATTGCGTGTCTTAGGTAACACGAATTTGAGCCACTTGCTCTTGAAGGGAATTCAATTTCTCATCAAAATCAGAGGGCTGAAAATCAGGATCATCAGCCGAGTCTGACTCAAGTTCTTCAAATAAATCATCCATATTCACGTCTTCAGTAGTATCACCAGCTTGACCTGCATCTCCTGCTTCAGCACCACCGCCACCAGTATCCACTTGGCCATCAGCCAATTCTAAAGTCATCTTGTTAATATTGGAATTATTAAAAGGAAGATGATGGATGGGTTTTTCTCTAGTAGGCATAGCCACGAGCATATGATTTGCTAGCATAGTCAACAAATAGCTAAAGGGTATATCACTATGTCCAGGATGATGACGAGACAGAATAATGGAATGACAAATTAAAGAAGGTAAACATATTTTTGCACCAGAGATGACAGAAATGCAAAACTCGAACCATAAAAGCAGTAAGTTCGGTTTTATTACCAGCACGTGGATAAAGATTAGAGATGAAAATCCTATGAAGTACCCTGTGTCTGGGTAACAAAAACCTTGAGGGAAGTGCATGATCTTTATGAGTCCAGTGAACATCCAAGTTACATAAATCTCTAGTAAGCATTCTTCGTTCAGATTCTGAGAGACTGTCATGTAAAATATTAATTGGAATGCTCTCATCATTAACAGGTATTTCCATAATGTCAGCAATCAAATGACGATCCACTAAAAATAATCCTTCTTGAGTATCAACTTTAAAAGTTAAATTCTCAAGAGAGAAATCACAGATACATGCAAACATGGATTGGGCAATGGACTGGTATGCAGCTCCACCCCAATGCAAAATGTTATCCCATCCCACAGATTCCAACAAAGGAGGGATACCAAATGAAGCAATGTGATTAACATTCACAGGACGTTCAACAATAACATTGCGCATACGCAAATCCCGAACATTAGGAGGATCATTTTCGGGAGACCGAAGATGCCGTTGTGTAATAGAAGTTGACCTAGATGAAGAGGGACCTCTAGTAGTTTTCTTTTTACCTCTAGCATCCATTTTCAAATGAGGATTTCAAGGAAACAACAAAATGCAAGATAGAAGAAATGGGTTTTAGTTAGAACAGATTTTTCAAGATAAAACCCCAATCTTGCAATGACCAACCAAATAGATTCCACAAGAATGAGATTTGAAGTACTAATATCAAGAATCTACAATAAAAATGCAAAGGAACCACTAACCTTGAAGTACTAAGATGGTGGGTTCGACCGGTCGTAGCTAGAGCCGTTGGAAGGTAAAAAGAAATGAGGAAGAAGAGTCAAAATCTCCAAATTAAAGTGAAATCCCGATTTTCACGACCGGTCGTGTAAGTGTTCGACCGGTCGTAGCACGACCGGTCGTGTACACTCACGACTGGTCGAGTACGACTCAAAATTTGCAAAAAAAAATTTTCAAATAAATTTCAAATTTAAGCAAAAAAATTATCAAACTTATGTACATTATGATACACCAAATCATGCAAATTCAATTTAAATTGCACATACCGAGATCAAACTTTAATTTATTAAACCTGCTTTTGTCGAGCGGTTTAGTGAAAATGTCCGCAAGTTGAGTCTCGGTTGGAATGTAATCCAAATATATTACCTTTTCTTTCACTGATTCACGAATGTAATGAAATCTAATGTCAATATGCTTAGTACATGAATGCTGAACTGGATTTTTAGAGATATTTATTGCACTGGAAATATCACAAAATAAAATCATAGAATCTTGAGTAATTCCATAATCGCTTAACATACGTTTCATCCAAACAAGTTGAGTACATGCATTTCTAGCAGCAATGTATTCAGCCTCAGCTGTTGATAGCGATATAGAACTTTGCTTCTTGCTAAACCAAGAAACAAGACAATTTCCAATGTAGAAACAACCACCACTGGTTGATTTCCTATCATCAATGTTTCCAGCCCAGTCAGCATCTGCGTACCCGGCTAATTGAACATTAGTCTCATGTGGATACCAGAGACCCAGTTTAGTAGAACTTGCGACATATCGCATAATCCGCTTAACAACAGTTAAGTGAGATTCTTTAGGATTTGATTGATAACGAGCACAAATACCAACACTCAAAGCGATATCTGGTCTACTAGCAGTCAGATAAAGTAAACTACCAATCAAACTACGATACAATTTAGGATCCACATCATTACCTGTAGAGTCTTTTGAGAGTCTCAAAGTTGTACTCATAGGAGTATCAAAATTTTTACCTTTTTCAAATCCAAATTTCTTGATTAAATTCAGAGCATATTTGGTTTGAGAGATAAAAATTCCATCAGGTTGTTGTTTAACTTGCAACCCTAGGAAATAGTTTAATTCTCCTACCATGCTCATTTCGAATTTAGACTTCATCAAATCTGCAAACTCAACAGTCATGTTAGTACAGGTTGATCCATAAATAATATCGTCAACATATATTTGAACCATTAGAATATCATCGTTATGTTTCTTAACAAAGAGTGTCTTATCAACACATCCCATTTGAAAATTATGACTCAGTAAAAACTTAGTCAGTTTTTCGTACCATACTATGGGAGCTTGTTTCAAACCATAGAGAGCCTTCTTAAGACGATACACATGTTCAGTAAATTTAGGATCTTCAAACCCTGTAGGTTGTTCAACATATACCTCTTCATGTAAATCACCATTCAGAAAGGCACTCTTTACATCCATTTGATAAATTTTAATCTTTCTAAAACATGCAATGGAGATAAAAAGTCTGATTGATTCAAGACGAGCTACAGGGGCAAATGTCTCATTATAATCAATACCTTCAATTTGTGTATACCCCTGTACTACTAGTCTTGCTTTATTTCGAATAATATTTCCAAGTTCATCAGATTTGTTTTTGAAAATCCATTTTGTTCCAATAATATGTTTATCTTTAGGTCTAGGAACAAGATACCAAACATCATTTCTGACAAACTGATTAAGTTCTTCTTGCATCGCAAGAATCCAGTTTTCATCCGAAAGTGCTTCTTTTACGTTAACCGGTTCAATCTGGGATGTAAAGCACACGTAGTTACATATGTCCTCTAATTGTCTACGAGTGCGCACACCAGTGAGAGGGTTTCCAAGTATTTGAGAAGTTGGATGATCTTTAACAGTCCTTAATTCAGAAATAGGTTCACTTGATGAAATTTCTTGTTTTTCAAGTATAAGCACTTCATCATTATCTGAACTAGGGACGGGTGTATTCAAAAGATCGTCAATCACAACATTTATTGACTCTTGAATCACACTGGTCCTGTTGTTCAGAACACGATATGCACGACTGTTTAAAGAATATCTTAAAAAGATCCCTTCATCACTTTTAGTGTCAAATTTTCCCAAATTTTCACGGTCACGCAAAATATAGCACTTGCTGCCAAAAACTTGAAAGTATTTGACAGAAGGCTTTTTCTCAAACCACATTTCATAAGCCGTTTTATTATTAGTTTTACAGATATAAACACGGTTAATAATGTAGCAGGCTGTATTCACAGCTTCAGCCCATAGATTCCTAGGGAGCTTCATGCTATTTAACATAACATTTCCCATTTCTTGAAGCACTCTATTCTTCCTCTCGACAATTCCATTTTGTTGAGGAGTTTTAGGTGCAGAGAATTCATGCGATATTCCCTGATCGCTACAGAATTTCTCAAAACCGCTATTTTCGAATTCGGATCCATGATCACTACGGATCTTGTTGACTTGAGAACTTTTTTCAGTTTGAATCCGTTTTATAATCTTTTTCACTTCATCAAGGGTTTCTGATTTGTCTCTCAAGAATGAAACCCAAGTGAATCTTGTATAATCATCTACAATAACTAAGATGTATTTTTTGCCACCTCGACTTTCCGTTCTTGTTGGTCCTATAAGATCCATGTGGAGAAGCTCGAGTGGTTTTGTGGTGGTATTGGAGTTCACCTTTTTGTGAGAGCTCCTAGTTTGTTTACCATACTGGCATTCACCACAAATCTTGTCTACTTTTTATATCTCAGGTAGACCTCTAATTAGTTCTCCTTTGCTCAATCTATGTAAATTTCGATAGTGTACATGTCCGAGGCGTTTATGCCATAATTCTGTCTCATCGGTATGGACCATGTAACACGTTTGTTTAGATGAGCTACTATCGCTTACTATATAGCAGTTTTCAGAAGTTCTGTGACCAGTTAATATTACAGAACCCTTTTCATTTATAATTTCACAACCTTGATTAGAAAATTTAACATTATGGTTGTTATCACATATTTGAGATATGCTCAACAGGTTGTGTTTTAAACCCTCAACATATAAAACATTTTTAAATAAGGGAAGGTTATAGAGTTGAACCGTACCTTTGCCAATTATCTTACAGTTGCTACCATCACCAAATGTGACTGACCCATCAGCCATATCTTTAAGATCGGTGAATAGTGCTTTGTCGCCTGTCATATGTCTGGAGCATCCACTGTCTAGGTACCATTTCGAATGGCTTGTAGCTTTGAAAGCAGTGTGAGCAACCAAACAGGCAACCTTAGGAACCCATTTCAGTACAGTTTTAGGTTTAGGAGAATAATTGGTCTTCTTTTGTTTATAGTTGTAAGAGTGACCTAATGAGTTAGATTTTAATAGCTCCTTAAGTAAATTAACAATTTTTTCAGCTAGTGGGTTTTGAATCTGATTTTTGAAATTTACATAGCTGCTTTTGGGTTTATGAAAAGTTTTTGTATTTTTGGAAAAAACTTGACTAGTACCTTTTCCTTTTGAGTTAGAAGTCTCTCCTTTCACAAAATTGGAAGGAGTACTCTTCTGTTTAGGAGATGTGTTTTTATCATAGCCCAACCCGGATCGATCGCCACATTTTCTTGATCCGGATAATAATTTTTCTAATTTTGGATCACCTTGGGCATATCTCCATGTGTCCTTCAAACTCAAAAGAGAACATACTTCATTTTTAAGTTTCTCATTTTCAGATTTCAAATTTTCAATTAGGGAGGTTTTGAATTCTAGATCACACTTTGATTTTTCAAAACAATCTGAAATTTGGGATTTTTCTAAAACAAGAGTTTCAAAACATTCTTTAAGTTTAAAAAACTTTTCTTTTTGAAGTTTAAGTTTGACAGCAATTTTACAACTTTCTTTATATAAGGCATTGTAAGCATCTCGAAGATCTTCATCAAATTCATGATCACTATCCAAATTCTCTTCACTAGTTGAATCATCGTGATCGGAAAAGGTAAACTTGGCTAGAGTCATAAGGGCCTTAAGTTTACTGCCCGACTCAGTTTCTGAATTTTCTGACTCAGAAGAGGCTTCAGAATCAGACGATTCATCCCAAGTAGCCAACATACCCTTCCTTTTGGATCTGTCCTTTTTAGGACATTTATTTGCTAAATGCCCATATTCTTGACAGTTGTAGCATTGACTATCTTTTAATGATTTCCAAGTTTTAGACCTAGGTTTGGAACGTTTCTTTTCATTTCCCTTTTGAAAATCGACTCTTTTCTTACTTTTGAAAATCTTATAAAACTTTTTCGCCAAAAGGGCCATATCATCTTCAGACTTTTCTGAATCTGAATTTTCTTGAGTAATACTTTTAGATGACTTTAAAGCGATAGATTTACCTTTAGGAGCTTTAAAACTTAATTCATAGGTTTGTAAAGAACCAACTAATTCCTCTACCTTCATATTATCCGTATCACGAAGTTCCTGGATTGCGGTTACCTTTGAATTGAACCGTTCAGGAAGAGAGCGTAGTATTTTTGCACACACTTTACTTTCTGGGATCTTATCGCCAAGACCCCACATTGAGTTTACAATGTCATTCAATCTAGTGTAAAAGTCCATAAACATTTCATTTTCCTCCATATGAATTTCTTCAAATTTAGTTGTGAGGAGTTGGACTTTAGATTTCTTGACAATTGATGTACCTTCGTGTGTCATTTCTAAAATATCCCAGGCTTGCTTTGCAGTATCACAGGATATGATTCTTTTGAACTCATCCGGTGATAGTGCGCAAGTGATTGCATTTAGTGCTTTAGCATTAGTACTACTCTCATTTTTCTGAAGTGAGGTCCATTGATAATACGGTGTAATTTTCATAGATTTTGAACCATCAACACCAGTTAGTTCCATGATAGGAGGTTTCCATTCAGTCACTGTGGCTTGCCACACACTTTCATCCATTGATTTGAGGAAGATCCTCATTCTGGCTTTCCAATAGGCATAGTTTGAGCCATCAAAGGGTGGAGGCCTAGTAACTGAAAGGCTATCAAAATTTGACATCTTTTTATATAGCTTAGATTGTTAGCTCAGGAAATAAATCCAAATAAAAAGCAACAAAATGAGCTATTAGGCTCTGATACCACTTGAAAAGGCCAAGCTATATGTCCTAGAGGGGGGGGGGGGGGGGGGGTGAATAGGACTATGCCAAATTTAAAATAAAATTAGCGGAAATAAATTAAACCAATAGCCTTACAATCTGAATAAATTCACAATGTTAAATTTAAATCACCTTGATAAATAGGTATTGAGAGATTGATACAAATTCAGTTCTAAAGACAACCTTACACCATAATAAACAAGGGCTTATGGTAGGACAACCTTATTTCTAGAACCTCTTTTGAATCAAGGACTCAATATTAATATAAGTAAAAGAAATAGCAAGGAATTGAAATTAAATGCAGAAGTAAGATCTAAATTATTACAACAATCCCCACACTTGCTTGAAATGTAAATAGTTACAACATTCACATCCACTTGTACATTCCACACAATCGAATGATAAAAGATATGAAAATTAAGCAAGCATTCAAACCACAAGGCAAAGAGTTATAGTGGTTCGCTTATGTGTACACCAACTGTTTTCCAACAGCCACACAAAAAGCTACTCCACTCCTAATATCCTCACACAGGGGATATTAGCGTTCACTATCAAATAGGTTTTCACAGGTTCACCAAAAACCTTTACAATTGTGTCTTTTTCACTTGGGCTTACACAATTCAAAAACCCCACTTTTCTGAGTTTTCTGGTTTTCTTCAGACAACCAACACAATGAGATTTTTCTGGTTCAACCTCATACAAAACCAGTACAATGAGATTTTTCTGGCTTAACCTCAAACAAAACCAAAAGAAATGAAATTTTACAGAATTGTAAAATACCTGGATTTCTCCTTTTCGTAGCAGCCCGGTAGAACCAATCGGAGTAGATGATTGAATGTCAAAGTTCAATTTCCAATACTCACATTCATAAGGTTCTAAATTCTAATAGATTTTAGATTTAACTCGTTGGGCGTAGCTATATTTAATTTTGATTCCAAGAAGAAGGAATAAGATAATTCCTCTTTTCAAATACGATTGGAATATAGAAACAAAATCAAATTAAATAAGCTAGCAAAAAGGAATATTAAATAAGCACAATCTAGCTTAAAATAAACACAGACTTATCTCAGAGTGATCACTTGAAAATTCTTGAATTGAATGGGGTTGAAGTGTTAAAAACTCTGAATTTCGTGTTCAATTTATAGAAGCAGAAATCGCTCCTACGACTGGTCTTAGAAACCTACGACTGGTCGTAGCTCTAACAGATTTTTGAAAAATTAAGCGCGATCTTTGAAAGCCGTTCCACGACTGGTCGTGAGTACCCTACGACTGGTCGTGGGTCACCTACGACTGGTCGTAGATCCCTACGACTGGTCGTAAGACCAGGGATTACGTTGCTGGACTTTGAGTCGTAGCTCCACGACTGGTCGTGGACGAGTCGAAGCCACACCTACGACCGGTCGAAGGACCTCCAGGACTGGTCGTGGGCGTACCAAAAAATTCTGAAAAATCTTCAACTACTTAGGACTGGTCGTGGAATTTCTTGGACTAGTCGAACCAATGCTAGGACTGGTCGAACAAGAGCTAGGACTGGTCGTAGAATAGACCAACCTTGTGTAAAATAAATATTTGATTAATGTATCCAAAGTGACCTACTTAATGGGTCAACCTAAGGTCATTCAAACCTGAACCATGTCGTATGGACATTGAACTTCAACCATTCAACGAATGTAGATATTTTGAACCATATCAGGCTTGAGATCTTGAACCATATCATGCTTGAGATCTTGAACCATATCATGCTTTGTTTCTTCAGACTTGAACTTCAACATTGTAGCTTCTTGAGGCTTCAACATGTAGCTTCTTGAAGAGTTTATGCAGTGTCTTGAATTCAAATAAATGATCATACAAGTACAGGACACAGATAGATGTTTTGACACATCAAAATTTGACAACTAAAGGAGCATGAGACCATAACACTTACAGGTATGGCCCACCTGAGTTCCGTATACGGCTGATTTTTGGGATATCCCATAATTTAAAGGGTACCCATCAAATGCACGGTGTTGATGGTCGAAACGCATCACGGTGGGGCCCACACAGCTTGACCTCACGGGGGCTTATCATGAGGTCGAGTGCATAGTACCTTTTCCCTATATATATATATATATATATATATATATATTAAAAGTGTTTGTTTAAAAAAAAAAAAAAAAAACTTGTGTTTTTTGATATTTTGAGGATAGTTTCATGTTAAAAAGGAGAAAAAAAAAACAATATTTTGTTTATCTATAAGATATGGAGTATATTATTATTCGCACTGGAATACATGCGCACACGCACTGCATCATGTCACAAATGGGTTGCTCCCTCGTGAACTGGTGTGATAGAGGCTATATGTCAAATGACTGAAGTATTGTGGGCAAGTGGTCTAAATGAGATCAGTCCATGTTTTATAAAGGTTGGAAACTAGTACTTTAAGAGAAATGTAACTGCTTATACATTATTAAATCAAATCATGTATAAATTGCTGCATGTGGTTAGCCCAACAGTTATAAAACGGCTAGCCAATGAGTTTAAATGGCTAGCATGCAACAACTTGAATGCCCTACATGCATAATGGTTAGAAATAGCTAAATAACCTACTCTTTTCTTTTTTTTGGAATTTTATTTGCTAGAAAAATTGTGTACACAGAGTTCTATTGGTGGTTTTTCGTGCTTGTTGAACGCAGAATCACATACAAGCTCATCATATCCTATAAGCTATTCGTCTGCAACTTATCAACAGTCTTAATCACTTTGAGGAGGGGTGTACAAAGCTTTAAGAATAATATAATCACATGTGCTTCAGCATGTTCTTAACATTTCGTTTCCTTTTATTATTTTACAGAAATTATAAATCTGTAATTTACACTGACATAGGACACATGGTCACTTCACTATTGGACCACTTAAATGAATGTCCAGATCTCATCTGCGTCTGCGATGTGGAGGTAAAACTATGCATAGCCATTGTTTAACTGCCATGTGAAGATCATGCGGGATAAAAATCATGTCCTTCTGCTCATCACGTGGTCTACAATGTTGGAGTCAATGGACAATCGACGATCTAACTCGCATGTTTGGCCCACTACCCAGCGAATCTCCTAATTTTCGAGGAGAAGGAAGATCTGCATGGTGGGGACTACTGTTTTCACGGTGTTGATGCCTTACACATGCTATGTCGGTGGAAAAGATGGTGCGGCATCATAGATTGTAGCACCGTCGTGTGCATTGATTTGATCATTTCTCCTAATTAATTACCATTAGGGGTGTCAATGGGCTGGGCAAGAGCCTGAAAAATTAAAATTTTGAATATGGCTAGCCCAATGGCCAAGCCAGAAACAATTAAAAAATCGGGCAAGTCCGGCTCGTTGACTGCCCTAATTATCATACTCCATCCCATTGGACTTCATCATACCTAGTGACAATGGGTTGGGCAATTTGAACAGAGTAAATGGAGATTATTAGTGGGAGCTAAGAGTAAATGAAGATAATATCTCTCTCTCTCTCTCTCTCTCTCTCTCTCTCTCTCTCTCTCTCTCTCTTAAATTACAAAAGTATATAGTTCAAGGGACATTACAATCATTCTATAAAATATCACACATATAACCTAATTTAATATATTAAAGCTAGGGCTGTACATCGAGCCAAGTCGAGTCGAGGTGGGCCAAGCCCGGCTTGGCTCGTTTATGCTCTCCTCGAGTTCAAGCTCGAGCTCAACATTGAAGCTTGGCTTGTTTACCAAAGTTGTCAAGTCGAGTTCGAGTCGAGCTAGTGGTTCGAGTCGAGTCAAGTTTACTTCGAGTTCGAGTCGAGCTTGTTTGCCTAACCCGACCCAACCCAACCCCCAGCCTGACCCAAACCCTAACCCGACTCAACCCAGCGCCCAACCAGACCCAAACCCCTACCCGACTCAACCCAGCGTCCAACCCGACCCAACCCATCGCCCGACCCAATCTGCCAATCATATACTATATACATTTAAAAAAAAAAAAAAAAAATCTTCAATAATATATTGATAATATGATATACATATTAAAAAAAAAAACATTAATCACATTCATCTACCTTTGTTTTTTGTGGCCGAATGCGCTGAGTAGGCCTGAGAAGAGTCGCCGAGTCAAGATTGGGCGCAGGTTGCTCGAAGTCGCCGAGCGAGTTGCGTGGGTTGCTCAGAAAAATTAGGAGAATGAGAGAAAGAGAGAGATAGAGAGGGGCAGAGAGTCTGGGTTGCCGTGCTGCGTGCGGTCGTGCTGGCTGGTGGCTACTCGTGCTCAGTAGGGTAAAGGAAAGAAAGAGAGGAATGAGACCGGACAATCAGGTGAGATTTTTTACTTTTTAATTTTTAGTTTTTAATAAAGACTTTTAAATTTTACTTATATATATATATATATATATATATATATATATATATATATATATATATATATATATATATATATATATTATTCGAGTTTGAGTTGAGTCGAGTTGAAATGCACCATGGTCAAACTTGGCTGGAACTCAACTTGAGCTTTAGAAAAGAAGTTTGGCTCGCCCGACTATAACTTAGGGAAGGTTCATGGTGCACTACGCACAACCAGAGTATCAAATAATTTCCCTATACATAAATTCACACCTTTATAAGGGATGCAGAATTCATAACGGATATCTTATATTGTGTAATACTTCATACAAACCGTCCAAATTGTAACAACCATTGTAGATGGGTCATATCCCAATAACCTCACTGATTCAACGAATCCAGCCATCCAACTTGTGCCTCTAAAATAGACGGTTAAAATTAGAATGGTTGATGGTCCACATCAGATATTAAACTCATGAAAATCCAATCAATGAGAAAATTCAGCCTCCGCTCCATCTACTGTGGGGCCCACAATTTGAACAGGCGGTTCTTCCTGCGTGTATGGTACATGTTCTGCGGATGCACCACGACAACTTGGAAAAAGGTGTTGAGCTGTGCCTACGATCAAGTCCCTTTCTTTTTCGGGTTGTCGCTGTCTCTCCATAAATGGGAAGTGATAGTGAAACGACGTTTATCTTCATGTAGTTGTTTGTCACTTCATGTTTGCCCAGTCCACATGCATGGGAGCTCGGCACGTCCTCTACAGAGACATGTCCTAAACTCTGACACGTGTGAGACTTGAGATTTCATTTGGGTCATTTCAAATTTCAGTGGGCCACAGCATGCCAAAACGAATGGATGATTGCTGGAATAGGAGAGCGAATTGCATCTACCCTCGGTGAAGATATACCCATGCCTGAGCTGTGTGGGGTCCACAGAGATGTCTGTGACAAATCCACTCCGTCCATATGTTTTTAAAGACCGCAATAGGATAAGAATCTAAAAATCAGGCGTATCCAAAACTTATGTGGGCCATACCACTTGAAAGAGTGGGGATTGAACCCCTGGGGGTGAGAGAAGTTTTGTATCAGGATGATATTTGTTCTTACCGTTTATCTGAGTTGTAATAACCATATGAACGGTTTGGATGTCTTATAAACATCATGGTCAGCTCCATGAAGGTTTTAACGGTGGACGTTTTTGTTCACTGTTTCGTTTTTGGATCTGCCTGATTTTTAGAATGCTATACTATCGTGGTCTTTAAAAACAGACGGACGGAGTCGATTTATCACGGACATCTCTGTGGGCCCCACACAGTCCCGGGCCCTGGGCACATGCAATCCGCTCTCTTGGAATGGAAGTTTTTAGATTGTGGGCCAGCTGAGGGAAAGAACTGTCTGATTTTTAAGACGGAAGAGCTAGACATTATTTCCAACAAGAAGGACAGCTCAGATTTTTTAACACGTGCTGTATATTACCACATGTGCGTGTGAATGAGCAGGTCTCCACACGTGTGTAGAATTTGTACAAACTTATGTATGATGCGGCCCATCTATATGGAGCCACATACAAGAAATCCAAGCCGTCCATTGAGTAGATCTCCTGCCATGTAAATCCTCTCACCCCACATGTCAGGCAGTTGCGCTGGTCAGGTACTGGGCTACGCTTAAATGAAATACAAACCAGGGCATGTTTTTTTTTCTAAGTTGTCTATTTATTTCTGGCATTGTGGTCCATGTAATAAGTGGACGGCCTGATTTAACGGTACTCGCCACATGTCATAGATAAATGATGCCCATTAGTTGGGCCCCACCATTTAGAAGACTTCGGCCCAAGTTTTTTTAAGCCGTATATTCGATCCTATCATCGTGGGCCGCATGACGAGTAAACCATGCTGATCTTTCTTTCATTGCATCTAAAGAGTGGGACCCACCTAATGGATGGCTTCGATTTTGCACATACGTGTCATTAGCCAACCTTGGATTTTGGATTTCCTTATCTTCGTATCTATCAAAGTCCAAATTTATCTATCACATGTTTTCCTTAGTAACTAAGTCTAAAATTTATTAAATGAATACAGGTACTTGTCCAAATGATGTGACAAAACACTCAACATCGTAAATACCCAAGTATTAAATGTTGGGACCCATGGTCTGTCGGTCCACCACGTTCTGTGTGACATCTAGCTCTAATATGGTCAAAAATCAGCTAGATCGACAACTCGTGTGGGCCACACCACATGGAAAGATGGATAGGTTTGTATTTGGGGCCACTATGGTATGTACCTTTCATCAAACTCGTGTGTGAACTTAGAAGTTTTAGGAGTAATTTACATTTTTCCCGTTGGCGTGGCCCATCTCAGTTTTTGTCAGGCCGATGTTTTTTTTTTTTTTTTTTTTTTTTTTTTTTTTTTTTTTTTTTTTCAGTTAAAATAAGGGTTCTCATCTGATGGACGGTGTGGATTTTACATATTCAACGTGATACTTTCCGCAGATCTGACATATTTTAGGCGCTGCATGTACTAGAAGAGGGGTTGCAGATGATCCCTAAACCCTAAACCTTAAACCCTAATAAACCCACACCAAACCGGGCAAACCCTGAAAGAACCCTTCTTACTACTATAGTGCTGCATTGGCAGCATTTTAGGACACGAGCCCTAAAATGGGACAGATCCAGGGCGATCTCTTGTACTGTATATGTTTTATCCATGCCATTCATGTATTTTGGCTGGAGCCGGACATCGGTCCGAGTCGGATTGGATTGGGCCCAACTCGATCCACTCGATCCAATCTGAATGCCCAATGGCCTGACTCGAACTTGATCCGATCCAGTCCGGGTCACCTGACTCAAACCGAGCCGAAATGTATATGACCTGATCCGATCCGAGTCTGACTCGGTTAAGAAAACCGAGTCGGATCAGATTGGTCACTGTTCGGATCGGTCCAGATTTAAACTTTTTCCTAGTGATCATCGTTGTGGGAACAATCGTTTTAACAGATCGGATGATGTATATAGATGACATGTTGGCTATTTGCAGTCAATGGAGGGTAGCTTTACTATCCATTGAGATGGATCTAAGAAATCCTCAGATCTGATCTACCTCAAAAGGCAGTAACCTCTAGAGAAGATGAGTAGTATAATCATTGCTGATCCATTAGCAATTGTAACCAAACCCAAAATGCTATGTAACATCGCAGAAGATGACGGGATTAAGCCGAAGATGTCAGAGTAATAAGGTGAAGTTGCCGACAACATGGTTGGTGGGTGCATATGAGGGAGGGAAAGAACTATTTGTGGGAAATGCAGAAACTTCAAGCTTCTGTGACTTTTCGCAATGCCCATGTGCTCCACCGGATTGAATCCAATTAGATCGGATTCCGGATTGGATCGGTTCGGATTATTATGGACCCGAACTTGACCCGAAAATCTTTCGGATCCGGATTGTCCTACTCGATCTGCACCGATCCAGGCCGTCGGATCAGATCGGATCTGGTCGGATCGGGTCGGAGCCACCGAATTGGGTCAGGATTGCCCAGTTCTAATTTTGGCAAATCATTTTAGGACATGAGCCTAAAAAAGGAATAGATCCAAAGCTCAGGTGGACCCACCAAAGGAAGTGGCGGTCACTGTTGAACACACTATTTTTTGTGGTGTCGTCCAATCTAGCTTTGGATCTGCCTGATTTTTTAGATTATGATATAAAATGATCCTAGAAAATGAATGGGTGGTGTAGATAAACATGTACATCTTGGTGGAGCCCAAATAATTTATACTTTTAATAGATCAAGTTTAGATTTAAAATTGATGAGATCAAATTCCCGGAAGCGGATTGGCTGGTGTACCACACACCAGATATATATAGCTGGTGTAGGTACGTGTCGTGCGAAGAAGAGTGCTGAGGCTCCTCTTGCTTTGAGTTGTATAAACGGTTCAAAGGATATCAAAGTTAGGGGTCTCATAGTGATGTATTTATTATATCTACACAGGTAATTCATTTTTTAAGATCATTTTAAAGCATTATCCAAAAAAATGAATCATATCCAAGATCAATTGACCCACCACAAATAACATCAGGGATAATGATTTTCACTGTAAAAAACTTAGTAGGGCCCATCATAACGTTTAATTTCCATCCAATCTGTTCGTAAGGTCACAAGTACATGAATGAAGAGGAAAAACAAATTTCATATTGATCCAAAACTTATGTAACCCCTAAAATGGTTTCAATAGTAGACGTTCAATCCCCCACTTCTTTTTGTAGTGTGGTCCACTTCATAGTTAGATCTATCTTATTTTCGTCTTAAGCCTTAAGACTAGCTTGCCAAATGAATGGACGGTTTGGATATAATGCATACCTCATGATGAGACCCACAAAACTTGCTCATGTCAATACAGCTATATAGCTTGCGTATGCTATACCAGCCGGGAACGGATTGGCTAGTCTCCCTGCCAGTGCTATGTGGGCCCCACCATGATTTATGTGTTTCATCCATTCTGTTCATCCATTTTAAAAGATCATTTTGGGGTTTGATCCAAAAAATGAGAGGGATGTAAATCTAAGGTGGACCACACCACAGGAAAACAATAGTGATTGGATATCCACCATTAAAATCCTCCTAAGGCCCATTATACTGTTTATTTGACATCCAATCTGTTGATTAGGTCATACATACCCAGATGAAGGGAAAAAAACAAAGATCAACTTGATCCAAAACTTTTATGGCCCGCAAAAAGTTTTTAATTGTCATCGTTCATTCAACACTTTTTCCTGTAATGTGGTCCACTTTAGATTGGGATATATCTTATTTTTTGTCTCATTCCATAAAATGATGTTAAAAAATAGATAGACGGCATGGATGAAATACATACATCATGGTGGGGCCCACAGAGCACCGACCACCAGCCAATCACCAGCCATTGGCCGGTGGCAGGGGGAGTAGCCAGTCCGTTTCTAAAGGGTGGTACACCAGCCTATTTGAAAAAGCGGATTGGCGGGTGTGCCACACATCAGCTATTTTGCTTATGTATTGACGCCAGCAAGTTTTGTGGGTCACATCATGAGATATGTGTTATATCCAAACCGTCCATCCATTTTACGAGCTCGTCGTAAGGCTTGAGACTAAAATTAAGCCAGATCTAATGATCAAGTGGACCACACTCCAAAAACCAGCCGGGGATTGAATGTCTACCATTGAAATCTTTTTGGGTTCACAAAAGTTTTGGATCAATATGAATTTTGTTTTTCCTTTTCATCTAGGACTTTGTGACCTTATAAATAGATTGGATGGAATATAAACGTTATGGTGGGCCTTAAGAAATTTTTAACTGTGAAAATCATTATCTCCACTTATATTTATGGTGTGGTCTAGTTGATTTTTGGATATGATTCATTTTTTGGATGGTACTCTAAAACCATCTCGAAAAATGGATGAACAGTGTGGATATAATAAATACATCATTTGAGGCCATGTAACTTTCATCTCCTTTGAACCGTTCGTACAACTCGAAGATGACGCTAGTCTTAGCACGACACGTATCTACACCAGCTAGCCAATCCGCTTCCTTCGAATAGACGGTACTCCTCATGACTGTGGTTTTACCACCATATGTACATCTACAAATCCAACAGGCCCTAAATACGCCTGCCTTTGGACGTCCATTTCCATCTCAATTTCTGATTTTTTGACTTCCACCTGAGAAAGTAGAGAATTCAGTTCACATTTCAACGTGCATTCATTCATCTTTTCCTGTAAGAACAACCTACCCTTTTATTATTCATTTTCTTGCATTTTCTGGACTTTGGTTTGTACACGTGGGCCATGTTTTAGTGATCCAAATCATTGGTAAGATGGGTCCCGCCATGGATGGCCCATGCACCAAAACTCGCCCAGGTTAGAAGACTACCGGTGGATTTGATTGATGTGAATTATTGCTATGTTTTTATTTTTTCTTTTTTTAAAGCTTTCTTAACCTTCCTATTACGGGTGTACGTCGAGAGTTGAACCTAGTTGAGCTGGCCTCAGCTTGACTTGGCTCGGTCCTCAAGCCTGACTGGTCAACTCAGCTTAGTTTGGTCAGCAGCTTGGGCAAGTTGAGCCGAGTTAGAGCCATGATTGAGCCGAGTTCGCCTGTGTAGTATTTTCACAGTCACTTGGACTGCACCTTCAAAATCTCATTGCATTTAAGATCGCAGTAATAGTTTTACAAGTATTTTATCAAATACCTTCTAATTAAGCAACATAAAAATGAAGAATAAAATAATATTGGTTTCATATACATACTTTCCTTGTCACCGGCCATACTTCGCTAGGTCATTTCATCAAACACTTGGTGAGCAACATTAATATTAAAGTAACTGAGTTACCGAACCGGTTCGATCCAAGTTCGATTTGAGCTGGGTTCGATGCGAGTCGAGTCAAGCCGGGGCAAGCTTGAACTTATTTTCGAGCTCAAAAATTAAGCTAGACTCAGCTCGAACTCAGCTTCAAACCGAGTCAAATTGAGCTCTTTCGAGTAGTTGAGTCGAGTGAGCTAACCGAGCTAGCTCAGTTCGTGTACACCTTTACTTCCTATTTAGGGGTTTGGGCTTCTCTAATCTAGGGGATGTTTGATTTACAGGCCACTCCTGGTGAGGCCCATCACATCAATGGTTTGGAATGATTGATCATAGGCCCACTTCAACAATCCAAAACCCAAATGGTACTGTGCAAACTTCGGCCCAATCAATATTGCCTCATTCCATTTATTTATTAATTTTCTTTTTCTTTCCTATATTGTTTTTGAAAGCAGTTAGGATACGACCATCAGGATGATGGTTCCACACCGACATCTAGTGGTCCATGTTCTAAAATGGCTATTATAGTATATAGGCGTGGTGATGGATCCAAGCAAATAATAATAATAAGAAAAAGTAGGTGTTGTAGAGGACTCTAATCCGTACTAAAGTGCTGCATTGGAATCTTTGCTTAGATTGCCAAGTATGGCTGCATTTGGATGTCCATTTTCATCTCAATTTCAGATTATTATTATTTTTATATCATTGGCTAGCTTGTTTCATCAATTTCCCTATTTTCCTCTTTTTACTACTATCAAATCAAATACAGAAACTGTCAGTGAAATGCAAATATATTTATAGTTTGTCTGGATGGTTGGATATCACTTTAATATAATGTAAAACTTGCATCATTATTTTTTGTCGTTGATCGGATAAACTAAGCTGTCAAATTATAATAATTTATAGAATTATCACTGATTTAGATGGGCGTGCGTTGATGTGGCATAGTTTTATGGGCCCACCATAAGATATGTGTTATCTCCACACGCATTATCATCTTATGGAAAGAGACAATAAAAGATGAGACGCATCGAAAACTGAAATTGATGACACCCATGAAAGTTGTTGGGATTAATGCTTGCCGTTAAAAGCTTCCTATGGTCCACAAAAGCGCTAGATGAAGCTAAATATTTACGTTCATCTCCTAAAATGATGTTGCAAATGAATGAATGGTGAGACAGATTATATCTACATGTATGTAATCACTTGAGTACATTACATGCATGTTAAAAAAATGTTGTAGTAGTATTGTATTACATGTGGCTTTACTTCGGCAATTGTGGTAGTGATAATCATTACTCATTAGTTTCCGTAACATTACACCACATTATGATGGAATCCAGCCATCTAAACATGCTTAGGAGAAGTAAATAATCATTGCACTTTATATATATACAATAAAATTCTTAAATCCAAACAGCATTAACATCAATATGTATTAATAATAATTTGGCATTAAAAATATTGTCATTACAATTTTGCTATCAACAAAATAAATGTGAGAATATGTGGTCAAATGAAAATGTTGTAAGGAGATATATTACACATTTCCTGTACATTACCAATACCTGCACGGTTGAAACAAACTGTTGGGGATTTTGACCTGCGGAATCACACAGATCTAGATCTAGGATAACAATCCAATAACACCAAGCATACACAAGAGAACACAGATTTAATGTGGAAAACCCTTGTGGGAAAAAACCACAGCACAAAGCGACAGATCTCCACTATGAAAATAGAAATTACAAAGAGAGAGAACTTATCCGATTCGAACAACCTCGAATCTCAACCTTGCTACACCCTTTAGAAATCCTAAAAAACTTTTTAGGAACCCTTGGAACTACTTTAGAAAGCCTTAGCCTACATATCAATCCCGCATACACCCCTTTATATAAGTTTAGAAAGAAGCAGACTCGAAATAGGAAACAAAATCCGCAAAATCTGCATTTCCGCAATCGCATCTGCGGAACTTATCGATGTCATCAAAGGTCTCTCGATGACAGCTTCGATATCATCGATGGCCCTTCGATGATATCGAAACAGGACCAAAACTGTCCAGCAACCAGGGGTGAAAATTCAACAATTATCGATGTCATCGAAGGTCTCTCGATGACAGCCTCAATATCATCGACGGTCTGTAGATATCATCGACAGACCAACAGACAGATTTAAGACATCTGTCGATATGATCTAAAACCCTGTCGATATGATCGACAGACCACCAGACAGATTTAAGACATCTGTCCATAACAATCTCCACCATGTCTTCAATCTTCATCTGTGTAGCTTCTTGTCCTCCTTTTATCTCTTCAACATATCATAGCTTATCTTGACACTCCGTCTTCCTTTTACGTCATCACCAAGCCGAGAGAAGTTGCACAGAACTTAAACTTCTCTACAGGAACATTCTTGTTGATTATGTCTGCCGGATCTAAATCCACATGCTCAACCACCTTTGCTCTTGTCTTCCCAAAAGAAAAGACGTAGCCTTCATACCATCTCACTGCTACCTAATATTGTTTGCCGGGGTACTTGCTCACAACACTGATAACCTGTGAAATAACCGGTCTAATCCAGACCATGGCATACACTGCCAACCGCATTCGAATAAGGCTCATGAGATATCCTGTTTTTCCTCATCTGTTTTGGAACATGTCCTGAGGAAAATTTGAGGAGAGACGTGTAGGGAACGCTCTCTGGCTTTACCTGGCCCATCACATCCTTGATCAATATCTACACATAAGGTATTCTTCCTATGAGTACCAAAGCCTACTCCTCCTTCAGTCTCAACGCCGAGAACCATCTTTGCAACCCCCTGATCCTTCATCCTAAATGTCTCACTTAACCGAGTCTTCAGTATATTGGTTTCAGACATGTCATAATTGGCGATCTACATGTCATCAATTCCTGACTCACCATGAAGGAATCAAACCACTACCTAGGCGACAGGTCGAACCACGACCTCTTGCAAAGTCTTTTCTCAGCCCCTTTACTTCGAACCGCTCTGGTTGCTTCATGTAAACTGCTCTTCACTTTCCCTTGCAGAAGTGCAGACTCCACATCCATCCTTCAAGCTCAAGATCACATTGGCCAACCAGGATCTAATAGACACCTGTTATGCCGTCGGCGCGAATAACTCTGAGAAGTCGATCCCTTCTCTCTAAGCATAACCCTTCGTTACCAACCTCGCCCTGTATCTATGCTGTATCCTCTTAAAAATTCACCTGCATCCAACCGCTCTCTGGCCAACTGAAAGCTCCGCCAGGTCCCATATGTCGGTCTGGTAAAACGAATCCATCATATCGCCCATAATCATCTTACATTTCTCAGCACTAGGCTTACCTAGAGCCATCTTAATAGAAGATGAATCCCCTGTGATATTGGAGTCATCCATGTACCTCACCGATATCCTGCGATCATGCCATGTGATTCTTCTCATAGGTGGCTGCTCCACCTGCTCTGTATCTCTGTCCGCACGTCTCAGCCTTCCTGCCCTGCCCGCTCATGTGATCAGGCCCAACATGCCACACACGTGCAGAGGTGGAATCCGCTGCATCCACTGCAGCTCCACCTTTTGAAGTACTCCCGATCAATCTATACAAGTTACCGAGTCATTGCGCTTTCATGATTACCCGTGTCCCCTTAGATACCTTAAGAGCATTATCAATACCTGTATACTTGCATCCTTTTACCTCAAGTACACCAAGAGAAATCAGATTCTGTTTCAAATCAAGAACGTGCCTGACATTAGTCAGGGTACGCTCCACCCCATCAAACATCCTGATGCGCACCGTACCAACAGCCACAACATTACAGGCAAAGCCATTGCCCATAAACACCTGTCCACCATCGCACTCCCTGTAGCTGGCGAACCAACTCCGATGAAGAGTCATGTGAAAAGATGCCCCTGTGTCTAGCATCCTCTCATCCTTACGATTATCGTATGACCGTCTAAGCAAAGACACAAACAAAACATCACCATCACATCCACTCGATCCATCTGACGTGGCAATATTGGCATCCCTGTACGAAGCCTCAGAATCTTCTCTCTTCGATTTAGGATTTCCACAATCCTTCTTCACATGTCCTTCCTTCCCACAATTTCAGCGCTTTACCTTTCTTTTGCCCTTGCCCTTGGATTTAGATCTATAACTTGAAGAACCCGTACCTTGTTCTGAATTCTTACCCATTGTAAACAGTGCATCAGAAGATGCCTCCATGTCGCCGTTTAGCTTTCTCATAACCTTCCCTTGAAGGGCTAATATAACAGTGTCGACACTCAGGATTTTATTCGTGCTGCACATAGTGTCCTTGAATGACTCATACGACGCCGAAAAGAATTCAGTAACATATATGCTTGTTCTTCATCTTTCATCACTTCCTCCATATCCAGCAATTTGCAAACCAATTTATTAAGGTTGCTAATGTGAGACATAACTTAACCGCAGTTTTCTCCCTCATGACGTTGTAGAGAACCTTATCCGTGAGACATAAACGGATCGATGATAAAGCTTTCTTATCAAGAGTATTCCAATCATCATCAATCATAGTAGACTTTCGCTCCTCAAGAGCACCATCTTCGCCTTACTTGATTAAGGAACTCATCATCTTGATCTTCCACAATTCAATTTTTTTTTTTCCCTGAGTACTTCTCAATCTCATACCTAGTGCTCGCCATTATTACTAATCCTGCAGATTCAGATCTGTGCCCCAACACAAACAACATTTCAAGTTACATTAATCTTCCCTCCTAAGAGAACTTAGGAAATGTTTGGTTTAGGGACCCTTCGGAGTAAGACATCACATCAATGGTTTTGAATGATGGATCAAAGGCTTCACTTCTACAAACCAAAACCCAAATGGTATGGTGCAAAAATTTGGCCCAATCAATCTACATTGCATCATTGCATTTATTTATTAATTTTCCTTTCTTTATATATATATATATATATATATATATATATATATATATATATATATATATATATATATATATATATATTCTTTTTGTTAGCAATTATCAATATAAATGGTAAAATCTATTTACGGGAAGTGCAAAAATCTTCCATTAGGATGATGATCATTATCAAGATGATGGTTCAACACCACATCTACCGCAAAATTTCTTTATAATTGGTTTTTGACCATATAGTGCCTCCAGGAATTGATATTCCTGTAAAGTGTTTTTTTCATAAGAAAATTTATCTTGCCAGCTTAAAAAAATAATAATAATAAATAAATAAATAAGTAGATTGAAACCAGCATAATTGTCAGGTGAAAAGAATAGCTGATCATCCAATTATAAGATAGATCAATTCATAAAAAATAATATACACTACTCAAAAATATCAAAATTCAAGTGTAGCCCATCATGATTTGATCAACTCGAATTTTGCTTCATGTAATCACTGTCGAAAGGTACATATGTTGGATGGCTTGAATGTTATACACATACCACATGGGCCAAACAAGTTTTGACTTGCACTACTTCTAAAGTAAAAAAATGAGGACATTCTTGTAATTTCCTCTCTCAAAAAACACCTCCCTCTTGTTGATCATCAAGTCATTATTTGATTAAATTTTGATTTTTGAAGAATTTAGCGGAAAAAATAATAATAATAAAACAATAAGTAACAATGAATAAAAAAAAGGTGAGAAAAAAAATAAGATTATTTATTCACGAGGGATGCCATGCACCCAATTGCACGGAAATCATTCACAGAAGATAGGTGAAGTCATTGAAGAGATTTTTTTTTAGTAGTAGAATGTCGGTGGTAGACGTGTGTAATGGACGGTCCAGAAAGGGTGATGTGTGGGAAGCATGACGTGTTTGTTCCAAAGAGGTACCTTTCATGCTTGGAGCTTAGTTTGTATATGTAGGTCCCATCATCCGTCCATCCAGCTCCATCAAGAATCGACGTTTTCCCAAAATGAAATTGAAAGATCTCTACTAATATTAATTATATTCTGTTTTTCATTTGTTGAATGTGGTTTGTCCGTACATTTCTTTTTAACCATGTATTTGCATGTCAACAACAAGAAGGTTAGTGTTTGACCAATTGAGAGGATATTTTGGGAATGGTCCATCCACTATGGGGCTGGCCAAATCAATGGCTTGTATAGACCATGAGATTGGCCCACTTCTACTGACTAAGTTCATAACAGGATATCAAGCCCAACTAGAGTATTAAATAATCCCCCCACTTGGAGAGATGAAACATCATGTGGTGGAGACATGGACAAAGCTTGTAGAAGATTTAGAAATTTATTAGATAGGATACATCGTGAATATGCCCTGGGCCAAAAATAATAATAGTGTGCTTTTCAGGCATGTTACATGTGTAAAAGAAAAATATATAGTCCGTCGGAAAAGGTCCAATAATCTAAATATTTGGCTCACTTGATAAGTGCATGTGCTAACATGGTTTTTGATTCATGGCATCAAAATTCACTAGACTTGATGAGTGGTCTAGATTTATGACAAGTGTGCACGTAGATCTAAAATACATGTCCCACCTTTTAATAGAACACTGAACCTTTATGGCAAAGAAGCTTAAGAAAAGTTTGGAAGGACTTAATTGATTTGTTGTAATTATGTGAATTAGAGGTAAGAATGTAATTGTGGTTTTTCATATAAGTATTTCCCAAATAGAGTGAAATTCAAATTCCAAAGGTGTATTTCGAAGCTAAAACTCTATGGGGCCACCATGATATATGTGTTATATTAATCTCGTTCATTCATTTTTTGTAGATCATTTTAGGGCATAAGCCCAAAAATGAGGTAGATCCAACACTCAAGATGACTACACCTCAAAAAATAGTAGGGATTGAACAAGAACCATTAAAATTTTCTTTAGGGCCACCGAAGTTTTCGATCAAGATGATATTTGTGTTTTCCCTTCATCCATCTCCGTGTCATCTTGGATCTTAAATAAACATTATGGTGGGCCGTACGTAGGTTTTAGTAGTGGGCGTCATTATTTCTATTATTTCTTATGTTGTGGTTCACCCGAATTTTCAATCTACCTCAAATTTGAGCTCGTGCCCTAAAATGATATAGCAAAATGAATGGATGGTGAGGATAAAACACATATATCATGGTGGGATTCACAAAGTTTTGCCGCCTATTATCTCATGACCTTATTTTTAGAGTCAAGACATACAAAGTTGTTAGCATTTTATATCCAATTTTACCAAGTAATAAATGCTAAATTCCGATCAAATTTTATGTAAATATAATAGATGAAACATGGCAAAGTAATTTACAAAATAAAATAAAATATATTAATTGATTCTTAAGAAGAAATTAGTGCTTAGACCTTCACTAATTGTCTCATCATTTATTTTGAGAAGTGACTCAAAATGTGTTGTCATTATAATTTTACTATATTTAAACTAAATACATTAATTATTCTTCAAATGTAAATATATTTAAAAGATAAAAAATTTGTAATCA
Organism: Magnolia officinalis; assembly: GCA_021015155.1. Classification (NCBI taxonomy): domain Eukaryota; kingdom Viridiplantae; phylum Streptophyta; class Magnoliopsida; order Magnoliales; family Magnoliaceae; genus Magnolia; species Magnolia officinalis. The sequence continues at coordinate 24,893,923 of JAJHSJ010000004.1, read as the reverse complement.
TTACATTTTTTATGACATTACCAAGAAAATCTCAAAGCCAAAGAGGGTAGGTTATTTTAACGATGATTTGATATCAAAGTAATATAAAAGTGTTATTATTATAATTTTGATTTACCATTAAAATATAAAAATTATCATTATGATTTTGCTATTGATAAACCAAATCAAGAAATCGGCTATAAAATGCAGATGTCATTTACCAACGGATATTAAGTCAATTTAACATGTGATAATTCCTCAAAACTTTTGAGGATATTTTGGTCATTTTAATCTAAATGAGGAGAAGTAAAGGTGTATTTTGATCATTTTAATCTAAGTGAGGAGAAGCAAAGGAAGGAGGGGATTAGATGATGGTACCATGAGGCCCACCTTGATCCTTGATGTATGTATTCTATATTCACGTCGTCCATAAATTTTGCCCTATTATTTTAGGTCATAATCCCGAAAAATGAAGAAGATCCAATTCTCAAGTAAACCATACCATGGAAACATTGGTGACTAAACATTAATGGGCCACAAAAGTTTTGGATTAAACATTATGATTTTACCTTCCATCCAAGTTCATATGAACTTATTAGAATTGTAATGCCCTGGAAATCGGGGGCCGTGCATACACTTGACTCCCGAGTGTCACTTATCATCAATTTTATGGTTTTGAAATTAATAGATTTAATTGCGCAACTTGCAATTACTTGGAGCATGAAACACATCCATAACTAGTCTACTGAAATGAAAAGATCAAATATAAACAGGTCCAAAAGAATGTAAACGGGGTCGCACGTGGCGTCGCCCAACAAAATCACAAAAAGAATGTTATGCCCAAAAAGAATAAGACTGAGTCTACAACTCAGCGATCTAAAGTCCACCCGTCACGCCGATGGAGAGCCGCCCATCAACTGAAAGTAGGACAACTCGTCCTCCTCGTCTAAGCTCGCGTTGACAAGATCTTCATATTCCTCATCACCTGCAGCTACAGTAGAGTCTGGTTGGTATTTTAAAACACCGTCCCAAAGTGGGAGTGAGTGATAAACTCGGTAGGTGCTATTAGTCTTAAGTTGTTACAAGCATCAGTTATAATACGAATTTAATGAAAAATAATTAATCATAAACACCTAACTAATCTTATTAACGCGCATGCATGACGGATGATATGATGCATGCCCTCGCCACAACTCTCCCTCCAGCGACTCCATCTAACGATCGCGTATGACAACACTCCCTCAGAGCGACCTCGATTGCCGAGTCGTCACCCTAGCTAATGCGATACAATGCGGACATGTTACCCGAGTTCTTAGTTAAGTCCATTCATCCAGCAGGTTGGAAAATCTAATGCACCCCACTTATCAATGCCATTAACTAGTTGCGAGGCCAAGTCCCCCCAACGTGTGAGGCCAAGACCCAGCAATCCGTGATCCCGTCGGGTTCCCCGTTCCCGACTTCAAGCACATGGGGAGTGCTGAAATGTGGGATCGCTCGCGGTGACTACGAGGAGGTCTGTCACCCCAGCGTAGGCCGACAGCTCGGACGCAGTGTCTCATTCCACCATACCCGACTCACAAGGCGGTGGATCGAATTCAATCTGTCTAATGATGGGTTACAATGGTTGTAGGGTGTTTCAGGTTACATACATATGTGAACAAACATTGTTAACGAACAAGGTTGGCCAGTAAGTAGGCTAGACCACATAAGTTCAGACAAATACGTAGCGGAACGGCATCGGGTACAAGCGACCCATGTAGTCGAACTACTGTCGCCCACCCGCACTCGCTCGGATCCATGGGTTTAGCCTCAAGGCGGTCCTACCAACGGGGCCACCTTCGTTCTCCTCGTATTCCTAACTAACCCAAGGGTTTGGGTGGTGATTCATAACATGACAACTAACAGGATTATCAACTAGCATAACAGTATCATGTTTGCATACATCTCAACATACGATTCAAATACTCCTAACAAGCCAGTTACAACATCATGAACAAGGTGCATGTGAATGGTGTGGATTAGGGAGGAAGTTAAGCACTTCCTACACCTCAAGAGATCAAATATACAAGAGTAATGAATCATGCACAACATGAAGCAACACATATGAGAAGAAATTAAACAAACATGAGCATGTAATCATCCATATACTAAATCATGTGAGAGGCAAGATCAATCATCAAATGCGAACTAAACATGTAAATCCACACAATTCCAATAATCATATCATTCCTAGGTTTCCTCTAAATTCTTCAATACAACATCCCAAACAAACAAAATCATTACACTCCTACTATAATTGGTGCTAGGCCACCTAAGGATAATAGTCCGCACCTATGGATCGTTGGAGACTTGAAAAACGACCTAGGAATGAGCACTTTTGGGGTCGGACGGCCGGAATCCCTAGAGCAACGTTTGCATGTTAGAAATCCATGACAATCCCTTCTCAACACATGGGTTTCAAGAAGAATGGATAAAGGATTTACCTAAGCGATCAACGGGACGAGAGGAGCGGTTGTGGTGAAGGGTTTCTTCTTGGAGAAGAGGTAGGGAGTTGCAAAGGTTGATTTCCTTGGGCCACACCTTAATTTAAGGTCCACCTTTCTCACCTTCACACTCTCTTTTTTCTCTCCTTTCTCTCTTGCTCTCCTTTTTTCTCTCTTTAGTGGTTGTAGTAAAGAGGGAGTTATGAGAGAAGCTAGGGTTTATTTCCTAGACTTGGGTCTTTTGGCCTTAAGTTACCACAATTTCCCAAAATAGCCCTCTTGGACTCCCTATTGGTGTTGGGGCGGCCCTAACACCCCTCTTGCCACCAAATTTGTTGTGTAGGTGACTCATGGCCTGATGAGAGGTCATGCAAAGTTTAAGAAACAACGGATGAACGAGTATGGGGTTTGAGCATACGGTTCTAATCTTTAAATGGCCCTTTGGGGCCCATTTCGGTGATTGGGGTGATTCTGGTGGCCCCCTGACAATGAAACTTATAGGATAGGCGCTCCATGGCCCGATGAAGGGCCATGCAAAATTTGGGAGCGATCAGATATGGGGTTTGATCGTACGGGTCCGATTTGCGACCAACGGTCACCGAGCCACGATCAGGTCTCAGATTTTATGGGCAGGCGTAGGAAAATACATTAGACTTTCACCATAAATTTGGAAGAAATTCGATGGCTGGAAAGCCTGGTATCTCGGTTTTATTTGTAAGTGCCAGATTCCAATTCTGGCATTGGTGGGGTGCATTTGGCAAGTGCCAGATCCTAATTCTAGGTGTCCACTGGGTCCGTGGTCCGCAATGGACCACAAGCCCAGTGAGATCTTCAGTTCCCTAAATTTTTAGATTTTTCTGACCCTCCTCGGTCGCTGGGTGGCCCACACGGGCTGTTGTTAAGTATAAACAGGTCATCTGACTTGGCGGCCCGCACTTGGTTCGATCACGACCAGACTGGTCTAATCTAATGGGCTAAATCTAAGTTAATTAACTCGTGGTACCCCACCACTAGTACTTTGAACGAACGATCCTGCAGCAAATCCTACGTGGACGCCCCAGGACACTGCGCTGGTTGGATGAGACGTAACAAGAATTTTTGCTAAAATAATGAAGGAACCAGCACCACAAATTCTTGTGCAGCTATTTTTGGACTTTTTAAGTCCAATTCCTATAAAATAGATATGATTTTAATTAAGTAAACAAAAGTCGAAATGTACGTAATCTATTCGTATTTTTCATTGATTACTTATGCTAATATACTATTGATATAGTTTCTAATCCCAAAAATATTATGGTAGGCCCTAAGAAGGTTTTAATTGTAGGCCATTTAATAACCACTGTTTCCAGTAATATGGTTCACTTGAGAATTGGATCTTCTTTATTTTAGGGATCATTTCCTTAAATGATCTGGAAAAACATATGGCGGGCATGGATATGGAATAAATACATCAAGGTGGGCCACGGTAAGTACGGCACACCTAATCTGATCCCAACATAGGACACTCACGTGTGGGTGATCATGCACAACCTCGTGGTGGAATTACACAATGCTCTTACAAGAATGGTTGATCATGTGCATTGTAGATTGTGTCCCACCCCTACCCATCTCTAGCCACAAACGGGGCAGTTCCATGGGCGAGCCCATTGTAATGAATCTATTTATCCATGTTGTCCATTCCTTTTTTTTTTAAAATATCATTTTAAGGCATGAGTACAAAAATGAGGCAGATCCAACGCTCAAGTGGACCATGCCAAATAATAAGCTTGGTTGCATTTAAATGCAAGAGTCATTTGTGGTGTGGTCCACTTGAGTGTTAGATCGGCCTATTTTTATCTTCATAACTTAAAATGATATGAGAAAAGGGATGGACAGCATAGATAAACAGATACATCATGGTGGGCTGCTCACAGAACTACCTGTTTGTCGCTAGTAGGGGTGTACACTGAGTCGAGTTGGCCTCAGCTCAACTCGGCTCGGCCACTAGCTGACCCCAGCTTGAACTCGGCTTGGCTCGGTTCGATCAGCAGCTCGGGACAGTTCGAGTCGAGTTCGAACCAAAATCGAGCCTCTGCGGCATTTTCACAAACACATGCAGTACGCTTTCAATTTCTTACTGTACGTAAACAACAATAGGTATTTACAAGTATTTCATCAAACACCTTATAAGCAACATCAAAATCAAGTAAAAATGGTATTTGTTTCATATACATACCTTCCTTGCCACTAGCCAACACTTCGTTAAGTCATTTCATCAAATACTAAGTGAGCAACATTAATATCAGAGTAACCGAGTCACTATACTAGTTCGATCCAAGTTTGATTTGAGTTGGGGTTCAATTCGAGTCGAGCTCAGGCAAGCTCGAACTCGATTCGAAATTTTTTGAGCTCAAAAAATCAGCTTGACTTGGCTCGGACTCAGCTTCAAACTGAGTCGAGTCGAGTGAGCTAACCAAGCTAACTCGGTTCGTGTACACCCTGTCGTTATAGATGTGCTGGCTATGATGCGATCCGCATCCGCATCCTCTGCTTGCCGGTAATTGGTCCAAATCATCCCTGACACTGCTGCATTAAAAGCCATGTGTTATGACGTGGTCCAATTAGACTGGAATAAGCAGGATTTTCGTGGTTGGCAAGCGGACGATCCATGTGCACACGGATCTATAGTACGTGGCATTCATGTTTGTCAACGAGTACTAATGTCCAGTCCTGGTTGTGGGCCCCATTTTAGATGGGCTGATCAAATTTTCTTAATCAGTCTCATGAGTGGTCATCCAACGGACAATTGAAAGGAGTAGTCAGTATTCCAGATTGAAAATCAAAAACGACCCTTGTGACAGAATCTCCCAAAATTGACGGTTAGGGATTATATACATGAATGTGCGGTGGATATGTATCTGACCATAGACTTATGGTACTCCAACAACATCCACCCGCCCATATTAATTTCTAGGTTCCGTCCATTGGTTTGGATTATGAGTGTAGTTTCTTTCTGTTATCTGTGCGGAGCTGAATTTAAGGTGGGCCCCACTTGCATTGAATGGCTCCAACAACATCCACCAGCCCATTCAATGTAGGAAAAAAAAACATAGTTACACCTCCACTTTTGTGATGCATACACCCTTTTTTATTACTTTTGGTAATGGGATTAGTACTTTCTGGCACCAAGGGTAAGGAGACGTAGTGTGTGAGAAAACCCAATACAACCAACTTCTCGTCCTTGCACGTGGCATAGTAGAAGGTAGATCTGAACAGTCTATTTAATGATTCATAATACAGATGGGCCATAGTTGGAAAACTACCAGTTCAGATCATCCTAACCCTTTGATCATTAGCATTGAAACAGTTAACGTTTATAAGTCACTAAGAAAAAAAATGATGGCTAGGATTGTTAGATTATGGTGATTTTAAAATGGTTTGACATAGACATTATTTAATATTATATGGACGGTTCTGATTCAATCTTCAATCTACCATATATATGTTTGGAGTTATGTTTTATGAAAGCTTCCTATGCTACCAAGAGTATTATATCATTCCATCCAGAAACAGCAAAAAGGGTCACATGACAAAAACACGGGTGTTAAGTGTTACCATACACCCGCATAAATCTCTTTTATTTATTGAGAAATGCTCCAGTGATCTCATAGATAAATCTGAACCATCCATTAAGTGAATAACACATTCCTTATGCTGTGATGCAAAATTCTCACTGATCAGATGATCCAATCCATCCTTTATTTGGCCTTATTTTTATAACCATCCACTTTCCAAGCCATGGATGGGATGATTAAATCTGCTTAACATCAGTGATTCTAAATAATCATAACCATGGGTCTTAAAAAATAGATGGATCAAATTTGTTAGTGGGCCAATTTTTTGTGAATGATATTGACCGTTCATATCAAAGGCTATATTTGATCAAATGGTTATATTTATCAGATCAGTGTAATATTTGAATGGTAACTCATGAAATATGCACTGGACCTAATGAACAGTCTGGATCAGTGGGATTGGATTGTCCAAGTGTCCTAATACAAATAGGAGTACAAAAATTAAAATGCTCAAGGAGCAGTAGAACATTTTAACTTATTTATTTAATAATAAATATATGATATGGGTGGGTGGTCGTTACGGAGAGAGAGAATCAGTTCACACCAAAAGCAAACCTCTCCAAAAGCTCTCTTTCTGCATGAAATTTCACTTCAATCCCATATATTCGCTTCATACAGTCAAAACACCCAATAACTCATTTTCCTTCTCTCTCTGAATTTTAAGTATATAACACCCTCTACTTCTTGGGCTTTTTTCTTCTTTTCTGTATAATCTCTCTTTCTCTTTCTCTTTCTTGCTAGCTAGCTAGCTTTTGATCTTTTCATATGGAAGGAGGAGTAAAGATGAGAGACTCTGCAGGCCATGTTATAATGGAGATAGAGGCTAGTAAGCCTACAGGCAATAGTATTGTTGTAGGAGGATTGAGTCCTTTGAGTGAGACGCTGTGGAAAGAGAAGACAGACACTGAATTCATTGGAGATGTGTCGGCAAGGCTCACATGGAAGGATCTGACGGTTGCGGTGTCGCTTAGCAATGGAGAGACACAGAAGGTGTTGGAAGGGCTCACTGGATATGCTGAGCCAGGGAATCTAACAGCTCTCATGGGTCCGTCGGGTTCAGGGAAATCGACGCTCCTTGATGCTTTGTCTAGTCGGCTGGCGACAAATGCGTTCCTCTCTGGAACTATCCTCCTTAATGGACGGAAGGCGAAGCTGTCGTTTGGGAATGCGGTAAGTGTTTTAATCCAATTCGGAGTAGAAATTTCTGTAGCTTCTGTTCTCTGTTTTACTCTGTTATGGGTTTCAGATGGTAGTGAACAGAGGACGTGATTTCAGATGGTAGTGAACAGAGGACGTGATTTTCGGTTTCAGTCACCAGATGCTTGTTGGGTTTCTTGAGGATGTTTTCTGTGTAGAATTCATTCCTGTTTTTTAGTTGATCGGACAGAATACATTATATAAGCAGCTCATCCTCTCTCTCTCTCTCTCTCTCTCTCTCTCTCTCTCTCTCTCTCTCTCTCTCTATGGTTTTAGTCCATCTTAATTTTTTTGGGCTTCTTTGTTTTTGTTCTTTCCTCTTAGATTTCAAATTTCTCAGAAGTTATTTATTTTTCAGTCATTAGATAATGTTATATAGATTAGAACATCTTGGCTTCTCTGTTTCTTCTGTTTGTTCTTTTCAGGTTTTGAGTTCATAGTATTTGAAGGAAATTGAAAAAATTGAATTTCATTGGATTGTTGTTTTCTGTTTTTTTTTTTTTTTCGGCCCCGTCAATTTCATGTGTAGATAAATGAGAAATAACATTATGGCATTGGACATTCATATGGGATTTGAAAAGAAATAAAAAATGCATAGATTCATATTCTAGAATTATTATTTTTTTCTATGTACTGGGTTCAAAACTGTTTCTGTTTGTCTTAGCACATAGATCTTTTTACAAAAACTTCTCTGTAATCTCAGGCATATGTGACGCAAGATGATAACTTGATTGGGACCTTGACGGTGCGTGAAACGATATCTTACTCCGCTCGCGTCCGTCTCCCCGACAAGATGCCTTGGTCGGAGAAGCAAGCTCTTGTTGAGAGCACCATCATCGAAATGGGTCTTCAAGATTGTGCAGATACAGTGATTGGGAACTGGCATTTGCGGGGTGTCAGTGGAGGAGAAAGGAGGAGAGTCAGCATTGCTCTCGAGATACTGATGAGACCGAGACTGCTATTCCTTGATGAGCCCACAAGCGGTCTCGACAGGTAGAAACCGATTCTCTATTTTTCCTTTTGCAGAAATGAGAGAAGAGACCAAATTCTTTCACTCTTTTCTTACTGTAGTTGTTATAGCTGAATTAACTGTCATTTCTATTGTCCTTTGTATGTTTATTTCTTGTTCTTGAATCTTTTATCTGAGTTCTATTTTCATTCTCTTCCCACTCAAATGATGCACTTGAGTTGTCTTTTATTCATTTTTCTACTAAATTACAGTAGCTGAATTTTGTTTTTGATTCTTAAATTCTCTTTCTTACCTGTTCGGTTCCCTTTTTGTTCTATCTTCTCAATAAAAGACAGGTATCATTGATGAATTTCCATTGTCTTCTATCCGTTTTGACGTTCTTTTCATGGATTGAATTTTTTTTTGTCCTTTTAATGTCTCTCAATTGTATCATAAACAACCTCTTCTGTTTTCTATTCTTATATAGTTTTCATTGGCAGTGCTTCTGCTTTCTTCGTGACCCAAACTCTCCGCGGCCTATCTAGAGATGGCCGGACTGTTATTGCATCAATTCACCAGCCCAGCAGTGAGGTTTTTGAGCTATTCGATCGATTGTACTTGCTCTCTAGTGGCAAAACCGTGTACTTTGGGAAGATTTCAGAGGCATATGAGGTAAGGCAGATGTCTCATTTGGTCTTCTTTCAATTTCAAAGAAAAACTCTAATCTCCATTATCATTTGTATAGTTCTTCGCGCAAGCTGGTTTCCCATGCCCAACGCTGAGAAACCCATCTGATCATTTCTTACGGTGCATAAACTCGGATTTCGATAAGGTGAAAGCTACTCTAAAAGGATCCATGAAAATGAGGGTACAGACGTTTTTTTGTTTTTTCCCTGTTCTAATTGCATTCGATCTTTGCTTAAAATCTAAATGTGAATCTCCAAATGCCACAATTCCATGAACTTCCTCCTCTTTTTTCAGTTTGTGAACACAGATGATCCTCTGGAAAAGACAACCACAGCCGAAGCAATCCGAACACTGATAGGTTTCTACAATTCTTCTCAATACTACTACACAGCTAGAGAGAAAGTCGAGGAAATATCCAAAGTGGTTAGTTACAGTCCCTCATGATATTTCTAATCTTTAGAGAGGCATTCATGAATAGACAGAACATGACTATTAGATTTCATCCATTGCAGAAAGGAACCGTGCTGGATTCAGGAGGCAGTCAAGCTAGTTTTTTAATGCAGGCATTCACCTTAACCAAGCGCTCCTTCGTGAACATGTCAAGAGATTTCGGTTATTACTGGTTGAGGCTCGTGATTTACATCGTCGTGACTATCTGCATTGGAACCATCTACTTGAATGTTGGGACCAGCTACCATTCCATTCTGGTATTTTCTAGGCCTTGAGTAGGATGTTTGGTCCAATGGGAGACATCACTGCAATATTCTTTCAATTTCCTCTATTCTCTCCTTTTCATCGCTCTCTTTCCTTGGGGGATAAGAACATGTTGAGAATTTCATGTTTTCAAAACCCAACCAACCAAGCAGCAATGCGAAAATATGCACACATGCTCAAGCCCACCACAACTAAATCAAGAATTTCGAAGAAGAAACAGCTATTCTTACAAAAAGCAAGACAGTTCATGTAATTTGTTTTCATTTACTTCGAACCATTACAAAGTTGAACTTGAAGAGATGGGGGAACATGCCTTCACATCATCTTAGTAAAATTTGAATTTTGAATTTTCTAACCAACCCAAATGACTAATCTACCCTATGGAAAATTATTCACAAGCATTCTTACGCACTTCACCTAAATGGTAGCGCAGATAACACTCGCTGCTCACATTCTCACACCTGAAAATAAAATATAAAACAAAATTAGCAAACCTACAAGCATGTATGCACAAAAGAACTACAACAGATGCAATCCATAATTTCAAGAGGGAAGCTTGGAAAATGCCTCGAATGTTGTTTTTGGTGAATCAGCCCAATTCATGCACGGATCATAGATAGATCACTTCATTCATCATGCTGTATTCATTTTGATTAATTTCCTTTTCGCTAATGTGAAACAGGCAAGAGGCGCATGTGCTTCTTTCGTCTTTGGATTTGTCACCTTCATGTCGATCGGAGGATTTCCTTCATTTGTGGAAGATATGAAGGTTGGTGCGAGAATTCTATTCCTGTACATGAGATGCTGTAAATTCCACTGCAAATTTTAAACTAACCAGTAAAATTCCGGGATTGATTGTTACAGGTTTTCCAGAGAGAGAGGTTGAACGGTCACTATGGGGTGGCAGCATTTGTTATCAGCAACACGATTTCTGCGATGCCGTTCCTGATCATGATTACCTTCATTTCTGGAACAATATGCTACTTCATGGTTCACCTCCATCCCGGGTTCATGCATTATCTGTTTTTCGTTTTGTGCCTCTACGCGAGTGTCACAGTTGTTGAAAGCTTGATGATGGCTATTGCCAGTGTTATCCCTAACTTCCTAATGGGAATCATTATCGGGGCTGGTATCCAGGTAAGAATACTACGAATAAGAAAAAAAAAACTTAGGGTGTGTTTGGTTGTACCAAATTTCATGATATTTGGTGCAACCAAATGCACCCTAAAATTTTCTTTTTCATCATTTTATGGTATGATACTCTTATTATTGATAATTAGATTATCTCGATAGATATTTCAACATCCTCAGATATTCAAAACTAATGTTTTCCAACATATCTATAAGTTTTAAGATACAACTGTAGAGCTGTGTGAGCATATTGCATTTTCTAAGGTTTCGAATCCTTGTCCCAGCTATACGGGATTAAACACTATCAATGTTACCAAGTTATCTTCCATGATGGGATTTTTGCTTGTTGATGAATTCACAAATTCTAACATTAATCATGAACAATCGAATGTATGGTCTCGACTTCGCTGTTCATGGAAAGAATTGCAGGTAAAATATTTTTGCCTGCTCATTGAATATCTGAAGAGAGTAATATTTTTAATGAGGAAGTATCTCTCAAATTGCAATTATGTACCTTTCATGTTTAATTTGAAAGTAATAGAATTGTAATCTGTTTCCTAGTTCCACATTACTGACACAAACAGAGGTAAATGCAATTTTGGCTGTTTCCACTTTGTTAGACAAGTATTGAAATCCAGTTCGATGGTGCACCCAAACACACCCTAAACTATATAATCATGATACAGTGTTAGTCCTTTCAATTTATGATGAAAAAAGAAAATTAAAGGAACTCTCTGATTGACTCCCTTCCAATCTCTGATTCTTTTATGAAGTTGGTGAGCTTACCATTGACTTGACTGAGTTACTGAATAGAAAATCTTGGTGTTCAGTCCAAGGTTTTGAATATTGAATGACAAGAGTCATTTTCAATAAAAGTTCAAGACTCATTTGGACAAGCAACTAAATTTAAAAAATCTTTTTGGTTATGATTATGATTTGAGGTATTTAGATGACAAACTGAATTTAAATACCTTTATAGTCATTCAAAAAAATTCCAAGACTTCTGTTTCTTCAACTTCAACAGCCTCCTGTATATATCACCATATTTGTTTCTCTGTGTTTAAGCTAAAGTCACCAACTCCATCAGATGGGCTGACAATAATTTTGTGTTTTGAACATGGATCAGGGAATTTTCATGCTGGTTTCCGGGTATTTTAGGCTCCCAAAGGACATCCCAAAACCTGTCTGGCGATATCCAATGTCTTACATCAGTTTCCATTTCTGGGCACTTCAGGTACTCAAAACCATCTGAATCTGTGTTTTTTTGGAACTAGGCACTAAGGTGCTGTTTGGAATTCCTTGAAATACAGGAAGACACATTCATCCAGTTTGGAATGAGAATGCAACGACAAACCCATTACTATTGTATTTCTGTTGTGGTTGTTTCTGCAGACAGTGAGTGCTTAGTGCATCCCAAGAGCCACATTTTTCGGGGTGCTCCAAATGCCTCAACCTAAGACAATGCAGTCATTTCCCAAAATTCTCATTCTGGGGTTGATCCAAACAGACTTGTTATCTTTCTTTCTTTCTTTTTTCCCAAGGTTTTGAAAACAGGATCAGGTGCTCGAAAAACTCAACGAGTGAACTCTACCAAGACTCGGGTTATGGTAGTTGGTTTTTATGTGACCCAAGAAAACTCAAAAATAAGACGAAGAAAAATCCATCACCATCATCTAAGCTTTATCCCAGTTACTTGGGATCAGCAAGAGGTAGAAAATTTTTTAAAAAAATATATTGATAAAGTGCTTCAAACCATGGAGAATCCTACTATAACGAAAGATTCCTAAACTCGAAGAGTTAGGCCCTTGACAATTTTCTTCTTAAAATGTAGAATTTTCACTTAAAAGAGTTCAATATTCGATGTGTTCTTTTTGCTCCTCAGGGCCAATACCAAAATGATCTGAGAGGCCTGGAATTTGATAACCAGACACCAGATCTCCCAAAGATCTCCGGTGAATACATACTAGAATATGTCTTCCAGATCGACGTTGACCGCTCGAAATGGTTGAACCTGACGGTTCTCTTCTGTATGATAATCATCTACCGCATCTTATTCTTCATTATGATCAAGATCAGCGAGGACGTGAGTCCTTGGATAAGGGGCTACATTGCAAGGAGAAGACTGCAACAGAAGAAAAGCACCAAACCAGGAACACCCGCTGTTCCCAATCGCCTCACTCAATCGCCTTCCCTCAAAACTTACGTTGACAGCCAGGACAATGGACCGTAGTGGAAATTGGAACCCAGATCAAATTTTCAACAGCTAGATGAGAACAGTAAGATTTTATAGTAATATTAATTCCACTTAACCAATCAAAGTTGTCTGCAGATTGTGGGTGGAACTACATGGCACAGACAAAAAAAAATAGTATGCAACCCTTGAATTTCTGTAAATTGACGGAGATTGTGGCATATATAATAATCAAAGGAAAAGCCTTTTGGGAACCTTTTCTATATTTACTTCTTAGGTAACGTCGGTTCTGGTTACCTGATAAAGCCATACTTCATATACACCTTTTATTCCATGCCCGTTAATACATTTGCCAGTTTTTTATTTTTTATTTTTATTTTTATTTTTTCAGTTGGGTGTGTGTTGTCACATGAATATTTTTGCAGCAGTTAATTTGATGTGGGTGTTTGACAGTAGATAGAGAAAATGATCACTGTCAAACGAGTGGTCGATAGCTGACAATCGAGGTGATTGGTCTGACTGATCATGGCAATGTTTAAGACGGCACAGGCGACACGTCAGGCTCATTTCAGTGGTTATTGCAAGAACGAGAAAACAAAACATCCCTGAAGAATTGAAGATATAAAGAAAATGAAAAAAAAAAAAAAAAAATTTGCACTGTCAGAAGAGGATCAAAAGAGGCGGTGACATTAAGAAAGATGAAAGAAATAGGTCATTTTATATTACTAGCGAATCAGTTGAGAAGAGTAAGCCATTGCACTTCATGATTCTAGTTTCAAACTTCAAGCCCTTCAGGTCAGTGTTGTGTGTGTGGAGCCAGTTGCAGAACTGGCGCCTGCCACTAAGAAATAAATTGATTGAACATTGGTTGATCCAGAATGTTGATCAGATGGACAATGAGGACACCTCAGAGATCTACTGGATTGGCAAATCAAACCCTTCAATCAGTGGCCTACAGACAAAACAGTCCAAAGATCAAAGGTCCGGGATCTCCCAATCATGTTGGGGACCATCAGATCAATGGCCTGGACCAATCATAGAATCCTGCAAGTCAGCAAACCAAACATTAAGAATTTATTTCCAGGAAACGAATTCTTTGAGAAACTGATTCTATTGGCTGCGGTTGTTAAATAGGAAAGAAATTTTGTGGAATCCAGAAACTGAGTTTGGGTACTTGGGATTCAAGTCTATTTCTAAAACAAATTCCCTCTGGTGTTTTATGCTGGAAATGGATTCCAACTGAAATCCATTTCTTACATTTTTCGGGTTGCCAAACACAAGAATATGCCCTACTTAAGGATTCCACTTCCAACAGTGTATTTTTCCAGATCGCCAAATGACCCTTAAAAGATCAAGGCTGCTTTTAGCTCTGGGGCAGTGAGAAATATAATTTGTGAATCTTAGGATTCCTACTCTCCGTATGATTTCCAAAAATCATGAAACTATGCATATAGAGCTTTCCAAGACTACTCAAAAGAACCCCATTTTGCAGTTTTTGGAGATTCTCCTAAGCAAGCTGAATTCCAAATTTGCAAATTTATTTTTCTCTGTTGCTGAAATGGCCATGAGCCATGTGCAGAGACCAATGAAATTCAAAATGCATTTCAAGGATACAACAATTGTCAGTTTGTAATCATCTCTCTAAATGATAGTTTTCATAATCATTCATCTAACAAAGTAATTTTATTAATCATTCATTCCAAAGGTGTTAGACTACACTTAGGTCCATCCATTGCCAATTTCTAAACTGTTGCGACTCATCTACAACACGCATTGCATGCGCATAAGCTAATGGAGACCAGCATTCCCAAAAATGCCACCGACTGATTCACTTTTAGTACCAATGAGATGATGACCACTGTCAGATGGATACGATTGTTCGATTAGTGAAATTTTCAGGCTGTGTTTGACACAATGTGCCCCATGACTTGGACGGTCTGGATTGACATATAAGCATTCGGATGAGTCACCACCATTTAAAAAGTGGTGGCAAAGGCGATCGGTAGGTGACCTACATCATCAAGTCACAGTATCAGTCATGGTTGGGAAGACAATAAAGCCATCCAACTGAAATAAATGGTTAGCTTGGCAATAACACCAGGGAACTAAAATACGCACTGATATTAACATAACATATCTGTCACAGTAGGTATAGCTGGGGCAAGATCTTGATGATGCTCATTTAAAGCAGATGGGCCCTGTGTCTCATGTACTTTTCTTTTGTTCTAAAATCAGCTGATTTTATAAAATTTATAAAAGATATGCCTGAGAATATACGTTCAAGTCTTTGCAAATTACCCAAACCTGCTGACTTTTAAATACACTATACTAAAACTCAGTTTAGAGTTGGGTATTTGAGCCGGCTCCCCTACAAGGCATTGTAGAATAAGATTATTCTACGGTCATTCTCCTGCCTGGAGTTGGAGCTACCCCATTGTGTGTTTGCCATCCAAACCATGCATTAAGTGAACCCCAACTTGATGATGGGATGCCTCAAAAATCAGGCACATCAAATGCACGTACATGAATTGGGAGTAAATTAGGAGTAAACAAGACTATAAATAGAATCCTTTCAAAGGAGAGATTTGAAAGTAAATGGGATAAAATGTCTTTTTGGACTCCCTTGGAATATGGCATAGCTATGCACATATTTGCCGTACATGTGGCACGCTAATGATACTCCAAAACCATCCAATTATCAGCTACATCACTAAAATCATGTTAATAGAATGATCAAAACCATTAAGGTTGGCCATCTAAATGGATAGTTAAAAAATATTTGCAAGTTGCTTGTCTGTTACCCTTCCATTTATGGCCAGTGAGGCAAAATTTCCTCATTTTTGAATGAAGTATATATTTCAATGGGCTTATTACAACCATTATGTCAAATATCACATATGTACACTAATTTGAGATATTAAAGCTAATTTGGGATATCACATGTTCCTCCTGTGAATATGTTGAAAATTTCCAATACAATCCAATTCCTCCCATTAACTCCCATCCAAACAGAATATTTGAATTTCAAATGCATTTTATTTACTCCCAACTGAGGAAATCATTTACCTCCAGTTCAATTTCTCATCTACCTCTATTTGCAAAGTTCCCAAAAGAGCCCTAAAAGAAAGCAACCAATTCACTACCCATTTTGTAAAGGTAAAGAACAAGAGAAAAATGTATGTAAATGCAGGAGCAACGACCAAGTGTGGCCTACTTGAGGATCAGGATTTCCACGTGCATAGAGCAAGTTACCAAAACATTCTAGCAACTGTTATTGAAGGCATCTTCCCTTATTTATTTATTTTTCTTTTTTTTTTTCTTTTTTTTTTTTTCTTTTTCTATTTATTTGTTTTACTTATCTATCGACTGCTGTTAGTATGTAAATGGCGTCCATCAAACCTAACAAACCCTAATTGGTACGCTTTGGTAACGGATCCTAATGGCCAGGTACCAATAATTAAAGTGAGACTTCTATGGTAATGCACCCAAGAACGGGGCACTGGGCATAGATGTAACTCAAATTACACCATCCAAGTCTTGGATCCGACTTTAAATGGGCCATGAACCAGAAATTACACTGAGCCGATGCCCTAACTGGGCAATTGTTGAAATGAATACTAGTTAAAGGATCCAAATTCTAAATAAATAAATAAATAATCCGTTAATCAGAAGAGCTCAATCATTCTATCAATCTAAATTTCAACCTATCTACAGTGGGTCCAAAAATTGGACAGTCCAACTGGTGCTAAATTCATCCCACATTTACAACTGATTGCATGAATATGGCCGTAGTACTCTGCCATCCTATCAAATAATCCTCCTACCAAAAAATACCAAACATGCCCATATAGACCTGCCATGTACAGTAATGACACAGCCCTAAAAATACATTACTTAAGTGTGATATTTTCAGCTGTAGTTGGTCTATATTCCAAATGAAATTGCAAGAAATGGCCTAACCCCAGGTAGTAGAAATGCTAATCAGTTCTTCCTCTTCTTCTTCTTCTTCTTCTTCTTCTTTTTCTTTTTTCCTTTTCTATTTCTTATCTTTTCTTCTTCTTCTACCTATCTTCTTCTTTCTTTCTTTTTTGCCATGAGTAAGCTGCATTTGAACAGAAATCAGAGTCTCCTAAAGCAATCAAGGAACAAAATTTCCTATCAAGTTACAATTTTGCCACTGTACAACCATAATAACACACCCCAGGCCTACAGAATGATGGTGAAAGGCAAGTTCATGGAAAAAGACAGACTGAAAATCTAAGTTCTTATATTTTTGAATTTATGGTATCAGACGTATTTCTAATCTCACAACTCCAGCAAGGTTGCAATCACGTGTTCTGCTGCATGAAAATTATCGCCGAACCTCCAATGAACACCTGCAAAATTTTGCAAGGAAATCAGTCCTGACAATTAATCAAAGGAGATGCTCCAGCGTTCTCACAGAACTTTAAATTATAGTGCTCCTAGTTACATTGGGACAATTCAATCCGTTGATCTTGACTTTTCATTAGGTTCAGCACATATATCAAGGGCTACCATGCAAATTGCACACCTAACTGACAAACATGAACCATTTGGTCAGTGGTCTTTAATATGGATGGTCGAGATCATTTACACAAAATAGGTCCAATCAACAATTTGATCCATGTATTTGTTAGGTCCCATCATGGATTGGTTAGATTCTAAAGAACCACTTTTGTTAGGCAATTGTAAACATCCCATCCATCGCTTTCAAATGGATGGCTGTAGGAAATAAGGTCTAGTAAAAAATGGATTGGATCATCCGATCAGTATGATTTTTTATGGTAACATATGAAACATGTTCTGGACTTATTGGACTGTTCAGATCGATCCAATGGACTGTCCAAGTGAACCGATGCAACTAGGAGCACCATAACTATAGTGCTCTGAGAGCATTGTTGCATTTCTCTTAATTAAGAATAGAACAACTAATGATCGTGGTACTAATCAGAGGGTGGCTAACAACTCACCGCCAATCTGTCGCGAGGGGTGGCGCACTTAAAGAATAATAAAATAATGGGAAATTCTTCCTTGTAAAACGTAAACCTTATGGAAGCAATGGTTCAAGTAGCTGCCCTTCTCCTTCTGACGGGTTTGAAAGGATCAGTCCAGTCCTCATCTTCCCTCACAGCTCGATCCCACCGCTTCCGGAATATTTGCAGTTCAGCTGTCGACTGTCTCCTGATCTAGATATAATTCAAAAAGGTGTAGCAAATAAGAATGAGGTATTCAAAAAACATGAACCCTAGAAATTCAAATAGGCAAGGCAGCAAGAGCACATTCTCAAGACACGGGACACGGTGTGGATATGCAACATCCTATAACTACTACCGAAACTTGCTTTCTTAATTTCCTGTTTTTCAGTGTTATTTATGTCTCATTTATTTGTGCCACTGTCCAGCCATGACCCATTGGTGCTGGTGACAAAAGACAATGATCCTGGTCCATGTAAAGCTTCAAGTTGTGCCATCCCATGCTAGGGTTGTCAATGGGATGCACCAAGGTCAGCCCAAGCTCAGCCTGGTTAGGTCCAAAAATTCAGGTCCACATCTGAGACCAGCCCATGACAGCCTTAAACAGGGCTAGCAGTTAGATTGGGTACGGCCTCAATAAAGAAAATTGCTGAACCTGGGTCCAGCCTCAGGCCTAAAACTGAGGCCCCGGGTGCATTGGGCTATGTTCTCAAGCTCAATGTGCCAGCCTAGTTTATTGATGAGCCAAGCTGGCATTGTGTGATTCTCAATACATAGAACAACACCCTAAGATAGGAGAAAAAGAAAAAAAAAGTTTCTTACTAGGCGCCACTCAATGCTCAAATTAAGGCTCTGAGCAGTGCATTCAGGTCTCCAATTCTGACAAATGGGGGCCCATGGTTCTAATCTAGGCCATTGGTTTGTCATATCCCACCGTGGATGAACCACTCCCCCAAAATCTCCTTGATGGACAATCTTGGCCTTCTACCTTTGGCCTACAAATAGACAATTGAGGCAGGTGGTCCTTGCAAGTGCTATTTCAAAGATCCAAGGTGAGTTTGTAGTGGGAAGACAAATCTGGGTGGTCCTTGCAAGTGCTATTTCAAAGACCCAAGGTGAGTTTGTGATGCAGGACAATTAACCACTTGCTCTAAAAGCTCGAACTGTTAGAGTATGGCTAATTAATCCCTTTATCTCATAGCCCAGGCCCCACATCTCATGGGTTAGGACCTCGGCCGAACCCCCTTCGTGGGCTCCAAATCACATGGGCCGCCCACCCCGAGTGTGTCCCCGCATCCCACGGGCTACTCCACTCGAGCCCGGTGTGAAATGCGCATTACTCACCCCTGGTAAGGAGTCTCGAACACGAGACCTCCCCCGTGGACCCCAAATCGCATGGGTCACCCACCCCGAGTGTGCCCCTGCATCCAACAGGCGACCCCACTCGAGCCCAGTGTGAAAATGCCCCTGCATTAATCACCCCCGGTGAGGAGTCTCGAACACGAGACCTCCCGCTCTGATACCAATTTGATGCAGGACAATTAACCACTTGCTCTAAAAGCTCGAACTATTAGAGTATGGCTAATTAATCCCTTTATCTCATAGCGCAGGCCCCACATCTCATGGGTTAGGACCTTGGCCGAACCCCCTTCGTGGGCTCCAAATCACATGGGCCACCCACCCCGAGTGTGTCCCCGCATCCCACGGGCTACTCCACTCGAGCCCGGTGTGAAATGCGCATTACTCACCCCTGGTAAGGAGTCTCGAACACGAGACCTCCCCCATGGACCCCAAATCGCATGGGTCACCCACCCCGAGTGTGCCCCTGCATCCAACAGGCGACCCCACTCGAGCCCAGTGTGAAAATGCCCCTGCATTAGTTTGTAGTGGGAAGACAAACATGGGTGGTCCTTGCAAGTGCTATTTGAAAGATCCAAGGTGAGTTTGTAGTGGGATGTCAAATATGGGTGGTCCTTGCAAGTGCTATTTCAAAGATCCAAGGTGAGTTTGTAGTGGGAAGAGAAATCTGGGTGGTCCTTGCAAGTGCTATTTCAAAGATCCAAGGTGAGTTTGTAGTTGGAAGACAAGTCTTGGATACCGTGCTCTCACAAGTTCATCGATTTCAGGCAAAGGGAAGGGGGGGAAAAAGGCAAGAGTTTGAAAATTGGACATTGAGAAAGCCTATGATCATGTCAACTAGGACTTCCTCAACCATGTGTTGTGGTGGTTGGGATGTGGTCAAAAGTGGAGGAAGTGGATTCAAGAATGCATAAGATTGGCTAGATTTTTGTTCTTGGTCAATGAATCCCCCAAAGGTTTCTTCAAGTGATCGAGGATCCTACGGCAGGGTGATCCGATTTCTCCATTTCTATTCATCATAGTGGCAGAAGCACTCGGTAGAATGTTGGAAAGAGGCCAAGAGGTCAGCCTCACTTATGGGTTTTTTTTTTTTTTTTGGGGTGGTAGAAAATTGTAAGGTGCTTTGAAGTCGTCTCGGGTATGAAGGTTAACATTTGGAAAAGTGAGATGTTGGGTGTTGGTTTGGCCAGGGGCAAGGTAGAAAGATTGGCATAGGTGTTTGGACGTGGGGTGGGTTCTTTTCCTTCATTGTATCTCGGTCTTCCCCTGTGCATAGGTAAACTGGCAAAACATCTCGAGGATAGAGTTATCGAAAGGGTAGAGGGGAAGTTGTCAAAATGAAGAGCAGCCAATTCCGTTGGGTGGCAAACTCGCCCTTATTAAAGCGGCCTTTTGAACCTTCTACTTTACTTCATGTCCCTCTTTAAATGTTCAAAAGCCATTTTAGAAAGACTGAAAAGGTTAAGAAGAGACTTCGTGCCAATGTGCAGAAAACCACAAATTCCACTTTTTGAGATGGGATGAAGTCTATAGGCTGCACGGAGGAGCTGGAATAAGGGGCTTAGAGACTCCTAATCTTGCTCTTCTTGGAGATTTGTTCAAAAGAAATGAGTATGTGGAGAGAGGTGATCGCTAATAAGTATGGGGTTCAAGAAGGGGGATGGTTGGTCAAGAATTTGTCCTCATATGGGGCTTCGGGGATGTGGAAAGCGTAGCTACATTGGAGTCCAAGTTCAAGGAGGGAGTTATTTTTGCTCTTGGTGATGGTACGAGGATTCACTTTTGGAAGGAGATTTGGCTTGGAGTGTTTGCTCCATAGTGTGTTTCCGAGGTTAGCTAGGCTCTCTCATAGGAAGAATAGTCCCATCGCTTGATGCTTTTCTACCTCCGGAGATGTTGTGGTTTGGACTCCTTAACATATGAACCTACTGGACGAGGAAGCAGATGACGTTGTTAGGCTTCTTGAGCGCCTTTAGTGTGTTTGCCCCTGTGGGTGGGAGGGGTGTGGTGGTTTGTATTAAGCACAAATCGGACCGGTTTTCCATTTGATCTTTCTTCAAGTTGCTTCGAAGTAGTCAATTGGGGTAGAAACATGATCACACTTCTCATGTATGGTTTTCTCGCCCTCGGTTGGTGGGAAGGAAGAGGGTGCTTACTATAGATAATCTTCAAAAAAGGGCAATGGTACTCCCCAATATGTTGACCACTTGATTATTCATTTCCCTTTTGCTTATGGGTTGTGGGAGAGATTCTTGGTTCTATTTCAAGTGTCGTGAGTAATGCTGAGAACTATTGAGGCGCTTCTTACGGCTTGGCATGGAGGCGGTGTTGAAAAATAACGAAAGGTGATGTGGTGTCTAGTGTTGCTAGTAGTTCTTTGGGCCATATGGGGGGGAAGAAATAGACATAGCTTTCAGAATAACTGTGGAGCAGTGTCAGAGGTGTTCAGAAGGGCTAAACTAGATTTAGTGCAATGGGCCTCCTGTTCAAAGGCCCCGGACGATGGTTCCTTGTCTCCCTCACTTGGGTTGATGCTGCTTTTCTATGTCTAAGGTCGGGCAGTAGCTATTTGGAGTTTGTTTATATAAAATTTCATTACTTTTCCAAAAAAAAAAACAAAAGGACAACTGAAAATAGAACTACAGCAAGGACCTACGTTCAACTGAAAGAAATACTACAACTGGAGGCTAGGATTTTCCAATTTGGGAATATTTGGGGCATGCTCTTTCAATTTCTGGACAGAAAAGACCAATGATCTGAATTACTGAACCATGGGCTCCACTTGTCAGAACTAAAAACCTGCGTGTACTGCAACAAGCATCACCTCAAGGACTATTATTCCTGTTCTTACTAACATGCCTGTATCTGCTGTTTGTTGCTTGAGGTGATGCAACAAGCATCACCTCAAGCAACAAACAGCTGATCCAGCAAAAATACCAGAGAGCAGTGGGACAAACAGCACTGAGACAGCTTCTCAACAGGGAGGAACTGTATCCAAGCTACATAGAAAATCAGCTACCAAGAATAATAATACCAATAGTGCTTCATACCTGGGATCTTAAATCAATGGATCTTTCACCCTGTACCTGGAAAACATATATATCAAAATAAAATAAAATAAAATAATAATAATAATAATAACCCTTCAATTGTTGTGCAGGAATAGCAACTGCGAGCATGACGATTGGAGTATTCATGAGCACAAACAAGACAGTTCTGCTTATAGGATCCACCTTCACTGTCGAATGTTCTGAAGAGCCATGATTGGAAAGCTGCAAGAATCCAACAGCCAAATTCTGTGAGATGGTAGATAACAAAAATCTCATCAAGGAAATTGACCTCACTACATGACAGAAATTGTTAGAGAACCAACAGATAATAGGAATTTTAAATACTTGGCATTGGCAGGACACAGAATATGAAGATGGAATTATGGACATGGCATGAGACACACAAACTAGGGATGACAGCAAATTTTAAGCCTTTAGTCACATCGGCCAATGCAGAAGATAAAAGGAAAGCACATATTGGGTTGAAGCTGGGATCATGATCTTGATGCAAGGGCTATGGGCACTGAGGTTGCAGGCATGATCCCAATATACCTACAAACTTCTTGGGGTTAGTAGCAGGCAATTTCTTAATATTTGCACGAATCCAGGTTTATTTCAGCCCCACTCAGTGTTTGACTAGACCCAGATCGTAACAAATTTGACCGAGCCCCAAACTGAAGATCCTGAGATTTCTAAATTCTATGGAGCACCCATGTTTTGCTTACATATCAAGGGGCTCAGAAGGATGAATAACTCTCCAATTGAAAACTTTGTGGGAGTACATTTTTTAGAGAAATTAAGAAAGGGGTTTGATTTCCTCCAAAGCTATTTCTAGGATAATTTGAACCCTTTTTTACAAGTACGGGTAATCAGAACCTTATTTGCAGATGATCCGCCCAACGATGGTATCCCCTGGTGAATAACGAATTCACTATCGATCACTCCAACCTTCTTAGTTCGGTCCCCCTGAAATTCAAATCCGTACCATTGAGCATGTGGGTACAATTTTCTTTTGAGCCCTTGTAAATATAGTGGGATTAAAAAAAGAAAAGAAGAATGAATGAAAAACGAAAGAAACCAACTACAAATCCTACAAGTATATCGTATTTTGATCTTAAAAACAGAGGATTTGTATATGGATGACAGGTCTGATGTCCCAAATAAAACCAGTTTTCAAAGACACTGATTCAGTCTTTTAGTCCTTGCATGCATGCTTTAAGGAGTACCATACCTCCATGCTTGTTTCTAGCATAAAAGTTATAACAAATAATAATAAATAAAATCTACAAGTATTGAGAAATGGTCCACTGATTGTATTTATTCCAAAAAAGTGAAAAAAGAAGATGAGAAAGAGAAATTTCCATTCAACACTATCAAATGCATCAGACTTTATAAAGGTCCGTAACAGCCACTTCACACAATTTTGACTCTACCTATTTAAAACATGCAGAACCTAATGCTTATCATGGCATGAATGAATAAAAGGAAGACAGTTTGTTCCACAAAAGAGAAAGCTTGGTAGATTGGGGAATAGCCTACTGTATATAAGCCATGTGCAATGCTGTCAAACCGCATATGCAGTTCTATGCGATTGGATATGCTTGTGCGCATATGCGATCACACAATCGCATATGCGGTCACATAATTTTTTTTTTTAATTTTATTTATTTATTTTATTTTTATTTTTTTCGAAAAAAAAAAAAACCAAAAAAACAAAACAAAAAAACAAGGAGAAAAATTGAAAAAAATGTAGAAAAATATAACAACTTAGGAGAAGCTTCCCTAAGTTAATAGATAACTAATATAGTAATTTTACATATATAAAGTTAGTTTGTGACTTGTTAGAAAAATGAATGAAGTACATCAAATTCAACATTCAACAATATAGTTGAGTAACAAAACAATCAATAAGCTATTTATTATACAAATACAATTTTGAAGTTACATCTTAATGTTTATTATTTATACATTATAACACTAACACTACTTACAAGTTACAATTTACAACTTAGTTACAATAAGTTACAACTTAGTTACAATAAGTTACAACTTAGTTACATTCAACAATATACTTACACAACTTATAGTTACAAAGTTACACTAAGGAAAGTTTGATTTTTTTGCAAAAATAAAAAATAAACAAACAAAATAATGTGCCAACAGTTGGCAGATATGCGATCGCATATGCTGTATGCGATTGCATACATCGCATATGCGATCGCATATCCTCGCACATTTGGCATACGCGATCACATATGCACTGCAATGGCATATGCGATATGCATATGGGAATTCGCATATGCGATCGCATATGTGAATATGCGGTCACATTTAACAATGTTGGCCATGTGGTATGGTAAAAGAATCACCAGAGAACAATGCTGCCTAAACTTGACCATAGGCTCCAACCAGTGGGTGTGATTACTAACTCGATCCTAGGTACAACAGTTAAATATACCCTAAAATTAATTAGCCTCTTTTTATTAAATATAAATAAACTCATTTGACTAGAGGTTCAAAGCTATGAAGCCTAGAGATGAAAGTGGGATATGCCTCATACTTGAAATAAAAGACATTAATAAGTATCTTTTTTTTTTAAGGACATTAATAAGATTATTTTTTTTCAAGACATGGGAACAAAGGATAATAATTTTAGAGACCACGATGTTGAGATGAATGCATAGGAAGACCATGAATGATAAAATAAAGAATGAGACCCCTAAATGCAACCTTGGAGTAGTCCCAATTGGAGATAAAAATGATCTAGAGCCAATTGAGATGGTTTAGACATGCTAAGAAAACTTGGGAACACTGATTAGGGTTGATGGGCCTGAAAGGAGGATGGGAGGAAAGCCTAAAGGATCTTCGATCATGGTTCTGAATGACAGTATCAGTCGCCGTATCGGCCCGGCGAAAAATTGATATAAAATGACATCGCATATCGGCATCAAGGCCGTATTGGGCCACATATCAGCTTGTATCGATCAGACTTTTTTTAAGCAAAAAAAATGTGGATATATATATATATATATATATATATATATATATATATATATATATAAAGGAAATTTGAGATATTCAAGAATATAACCTTTTTTTGTGTTTTAACCATGTATTCAATGGTGTATCAGACCATTCTTTAGTAAGAACGTTGTCCTGACGGGTAGACCTACTGTAAGGTGTGGTGTTGATTTTTTATTTTTTATTTTGTATAAATTGTTGATATATGTCAAAATTTGAAATCATATATTGATAATATGAGTATCTATCAACTAATATGATTTTTCTTGAATTATTGTAAAAAATAAAAAATGCCCAAACCTTAACTTGAAAATAGAAAAAATGTAGAAAATATTTTTTTAATCAATGCATGTGTGAAATCATTAGATCAATAGTCTTCTAATATTCCTTAAGCATCATAATAAGAATATTTTTTGAAAATTGATTTTAAAACTATTTTAGGAATTTTTTAGAAAATACATGCGTAAATTTAAAAAAACTCAAATCAATAGATCCATATTCTAATACTCCTTAAGAATCATAACAAGAATAAAAATAAAATAAAAACTAATTTTTAAAAAATCTGAAATTTTCATAAAAGACCTGTGTAATAAATAAATAAATAAAAAGCCCCAAATCTTCAATAAATCAGTAGATCCATAGTCCTCTAACACTCCTCAAGCATTATAACAAGAATGAGAAAAAAAACAAAAAAACAAAAAAAAAAACAAAAAAACAAAACAAAACAAAACAAAACAAAAAAACAAATTTAAATTATTTTTTTGAAATTTTCAAAAAATACCTACGTAGATTAACAAAATAAAAAATTTTAAAAATTAACATAAAATAAAATAATAAAAAAAAAAAAAAAAGAAAACCCCCCAAATCTTCAATACATCAGTAGATCCATAGTCTTCTAATACTCAAGCATCATAACAAAAATCGGTAAAAAAATTCATTTACAAACTTTTTTCTAAAATTTTCAGAAAATACCTGGGTAAATAAATAAATAAACACCTCAAATACAAATCAAATCAACCAAGATCTGATCGAAATAGTTTATATTGTTGTTTTGATGGGATTCCAAATCGAAACAGCTAAAAAATATTTTTTTACTTTTTTCACTTTTTGTAAAACTGGACCCGGGAGCTTCAACCCTTCAATTTGATGCAAAAAACAAGTTTTGATCTTCGAATCTGATATAGATTTGGTCGGAAATTTGATGTAGGACATGGAAGTTAAACATGATATGTAAAAAAAAATTCAGGCCTAAGATCATACTAAATTAGAAACAGTCACACAAAATTCCATATCCCACATAAAGTCAAGCACTCAATCAAGGGGAATCTATGCGGGTCCAGGCCTACACATGTTAGGACTGGATCAATAAAAATTATATACCAAACGATACTCAAAGGAGAGTAAATTCATCCACACATGCACAAAAATATTTCCCCAATCCAAGGGATTCACGGATTTCAATTCGAGGAACCCTAGGGTTTAAAAAGGGCATGGAAATAGAGATTTAGGAAAATCTAGGGTTAGGGTTAGGAAAATCAGGTGAGAGAGGAGTGAAGGAAAAGAAAGAGAGAACCTGGAACCGATTCCGCACGTGTGGACAGCAAACCCGTCGGATGCTCGTGCGCTGATGGTGGCCTGCACGTGTGTGGGGCCTACGAATCAGAAAAAGGTCAGCTTGGCCCTGGTCGGCCAAGGGTTGGCCACCTTCCCTCCAAGTTTCAAGTTAGACGGATGATCGGTTTGAACACGGTACTCCGCCAAAATTTCAGCTCCCCCATAGGGCCAGATTCCGAAATTCTGTTATAGGGAGAGAATCGCTGTGAAAGGACGATAGATTTGATGATTAGTTGGTCGTAGGAGATGGTGGATATGGATGGTAAAAGATGGGGGCGAATCGGTATGGGTGTGGCTTTGCATTACGGTAGTTTCGCACTCAATTAGGCTTTCACAACTCAGAAATGAATAGGAAAACGCAGAAATTTTATTCAATCTTCCCTGAGAAAAAAGACAAGGGATGCCTATTTATAATAAAATCCTAATCCAAAACTCGCGCCATGTGCGCAACCTATTGCTTGGCGACGGAGTAATAAAAAATAACAACTAATCAAAGCAATCTAAACCGTCCATGATATTCGTAATAACAACAATAAACAAAATCCAAAGTACTAGATTAATTAGAATAATGGACCACAATCATGAGAACCCATGGTGGGATTCATATAACTATCGGGTCCACTCTAACGAACCAAAACGCAGCCCTTTAACTAAGAAACCATTCCTGGACATCGTCATCAATCCATATCGATGGTGGGGCCCTCTTCCTCGCGTACGTGCATGTGCGCGAGATGTTCCCATCAATTCTACCCGGCTGCGAAGGTTTCGCCACTGACGAAACAAAACTCATGGACCGCTCTGAGATATAAGGATCAAGTCTCTGAAGCTCCTCCTCAGCGAGCCACGTACTGTCTGAAGCTGGGCGCGACTTTCACTTGATCGAGAACTTCTGAAACCCGTCGTCCGAAGTGGATATTATCTGATGGTCCAGAATATCCTTTATCTCCTCTCTAGGTGTAGGAAGAGTAAGTATGGGAGGTAGAGGCTAGGAAGATGGGTCGGGAGAGGGTCATGGATTAAGGGAAAGGTTTGGAAAATCACGATGGTTAGGTGACAGGCTGCACAATGTATTAGTGGTCCCCTGAAATGCAATTAGATCCTCCACATTGAATGTGGAACTAATTCCCATGGAAGGTGGAAGATCTATCACATACGCATTGAGACCGTTTCGTTTTATAATTTTGAATGGTCCAGTGCTACGCGAGTATAATTTACAAACGGTTCCCTGAGGGTACCACTCTGTCCTGATGTGGACCATCACAAAATCCCTTCCATTGAATTCTTTGAAACGTTTAGGTTGGTCTGTAAAAAGTGTGTAATGTTCATTACTAGTCATGATCTTCTACCTGATTTCTTGATGCCATGAATGAATGTGATGCGCAAAAGACTTTGTAGACTCTAACGGCCTATGAGATAGTGACATAGGGACAAGATCAATAGGTTTCCTAGGTTTATAACCAGTAACGACTTCAAAAGGACTTAGACCTGCAAACCTATCGACAGAACTATTAAACGCAAACTCGGCTATAAGTAGTACAGTGTCTCACGTCTTCGTGTATTGTATATCCCTCATAGGGGGAAACTCATCCGGTTGATCATCAAGAAATATATCACGAAACTCATCCACTATTGGAATGACCTCAGTGGATAACTCTACACTAGCCTCTGGTGCACTCTCTCTAGCCACAAGGTCGTACATGTCGTATTACTCAAAAAGGTGGTCTATGTCTACCAACCAATCTTAAAAAACTTTAGGGTCCAAGTGACCATCAAACATGGGGGCATCTACTCTAAATCCTTTGAGAAGTTGCGCATCGGGGTCATAGTGATCTTGATGTATCTCACGGGGTAGGTGCACGGGTACGCACCCATAACTGATTCTTTGGCTACCTTCATTCCTTGGTCTATCCTCCTAACCACCTGCCTGAGATTGGGCATCTTCCCCAATGGTGGGGTTTGTCCTGGCGGAAATCTCTAGTTGGGTAATGCGCACATCAAGTTGTTCAAAGCATTGATCCATATGTTGTTCCAAGCGCCTACCCAAAGAAACTGTTGGGTCAGTTTGTTCATTGACTTTTGCAATTGCTCCATGTTTAGTGTAGGATGCAAGCCAAAACCACGACCCATACGTGTGGGCATACAACTACTAACTCAATCTAAGACCTTCTACTACGACTATATGCGCCTAGATAGGACTAAATACTCCTAGAGGACTCTATATGGAGAAAACGACACAATACTACTCAATTTCCAGCAACCTATCTGTCCAAAAAATCTGTCAACAGAAAATCCAGCAAAGAGATGCGGATTTTCTGATAGCAGAAAATTCAGCAGCCTATATCGGAAATTATGGACCTCTAAACAACTCTATATGATGTCACTTAATGCATAATGGACACAAATAAATTAAACCCTAAACATGCAATGCATTCCCCTACAAGAACCCTAAGCTCTGATACCAAATTTGATGCAGGACATGAAAGTTAAACATGATATGCAAAAAAAAATTTAGGCTTAAGATCATACTAAATTATAAACAATTACACAAAATTTCACATCCCACGTAAAGTCAAGCACTCAATCAAGGGAAATCTATGCGGGTCCAAGCTTACACATTTTAGGGTTGGATCAATAAAAATTATAGACCAAACAATACTCAAAGGAGAGTAAATTCATCCACACATGCACAGAAATATTTCCCCAATCCAAGGGATTCAGGGATTTCAATTCGGGGAACCCTAGGGTTTAAAAAAGGCATGGAAATAGGGATTTAGGACAATATAGGGTTAGGGTTAGGGAAATCAGGTGAGCGAGGAGTGAAGGAGAGGAAAGAGAGAACCTGAAACCGATTCCGCACGTGTGGACAGCAAACCTGCCGGACGCACGTGCGCTGGTGGTGGCCCACACATGTGGGGCCCACGAATTAGAAAAAGGCCAGCTTGGCCCTGGTCGGCCAGGGGTTGGCCACCTTCCCTCCAAGTTTCAGGTTAAACGGATTATCGGTTTGAACACGGTGCTCCGCCAAAATTTTAGCCTCCCTTGTAGGGCTAGATTCCGAAATTCTGCTATAGGGGGAGAATCGCTGCAAAAGGATGATGGATTTGATGATTGGTTGGTCGTAGGAGATAGTGGATATTGATGGTAGGAGATGGGGGCAAATCAGGATGGGTGTGGCGTCGCACCACGGTAGTTAGCCCTTCGAAGAAGAGAGGGCTTCGCACTCAATTAGGATTTCGCAACTCAAAAAGTAGTGGGAAAATGCAGAAATTTTATTCAATCTTCCCTAAGAAAAAAGACAAGGGGTGCCTATTTATAATAAAATCCTATACCCCAAAACTCGCGCCATGTGTGCAACCTATTACTTGGCGACAGAGTAATAAAAAATAACAACTAATCAAAGCAATCTAAACCGTCCATGATATTTCTAATAACAATAATAAACAAAACCCAAAGTACTAGATTAATTAGAATCGTGGGCCACGATCATGAGAACCCATGGTGGGATTCATATAACTATTGGGTCCACTCCAACAAACAAAAACACAGCCCTTTAACTAAGAAACCCTTCTTAGACATCGTCATCGATCCAGATCAATGGTGAGGCCCTCTTCCTCACGTAGTGCATGGGGGGGGCGTGCATGTGCCCGAGATGTCCCCATCAAAATTCCTTTAAAACAATACATCTTTGCAAAGAAATTAAGAGGAGAAAAACATAAACAAATCAAAGAAAACGCAAAAATAATAATAATAATAATAATAATAATAATAATAATGGAGAGTCTTTTTTAGTTGTATCAGTTGAAACCGATACGGCTATAAAATATCAATGTCGATATGACCTGATAAGGCTGATACAGGCCAATAGGGTACCCTTTTTTCATAATGGGCCAATATGGACTTGTATTGTGTATCATATCCAGCCGATACAGATGCAATACGTCCGTATCAACCGCTATGATACCAATATTCTGATCTATCTTGTAGAAAGATCGTGAGAAGGGAGAAAGGACACCTTTCCCATGCCTGTTTACATTAGTGGAATTCAAAACATAGATTTTGAAAGATAACTATCACATCTAATCTAAAGGAAATCTGTGGAATAGAAATCTGTAGAAAAGAATCCAACTAGACCTCTTTGTTTTAGCACATGTGATTTCCATGGATTTTTATTATTATTATTTTATTTTATTAAACATTGACAGTATCATTTACAAAAGGCCAAAGCCAAATTTCCAAGTATAAAAAGCAACTTTACAACTCCCGGCAACAGCCCAGAAACTGGGCAATCACATTCGAAGCCATCGCCCATTACATGACAAGGCATTTATCCCTTTTATATGCCTCTATAACCCATTCCATGGAAATATAAAAATGACAATGGTCAAAATGTGAGAGTTCTCTCTCAAAAAACATGGAAATCATCATTTCCTAGGTTTTTCTTCTTCTTCTTCTTTTTTTTTTTTTAAGGAAATGGAAATCGCTTCTTTGAGGAAAACCATGAAAAAGGAAATTGGTTTCCACAGCTTTCTTTTTGCAAACAGTGGCCACAGCTGACTTTCTTTTTGCAAACTGTGGAAAGTGTCATGTCTGAGGAAAACGATTTCATTTCCATGATAGAAAGGATGGGACGAGAAGAAGGAAAAGATTCTAATGCAATGACATACAGTTAAAACTCTATACTACATGCATTTAAGGAAAAAAGAAAATGGAATTCAAAAGTATGCATATGCGTTTTCAAAGTTGATTCATTAATGGGACATTCAAGGTCCAAGAAGAAGAAGAATCTAATGCAACAACTTACAGTTAAACTGTATCTCGCATCTATTTAAGGAAAAAAGAAAAGAAAAGAAAATGGAATTCAAAGTATGCATATGAGTTTTCATGGTTGATTCATTAGTGGGACATTCAAGGTCCAAAACTATTGCATTTGAAAGCTTTCTCAACATACCAATTTGTATATGAGGATGTTACAATCACCTTCATCCAGAATAAGCAAAAGAAGCAATAGATCATTTAATTCTACAAACAGAATTTATTTTTTAACAAAAATTCTACAAACAGAATGATCATACCAGAATAAGAAAGGAGGCATATGATCATTTAATTCTACAGACAAAATACAAAATGAATATCCTTCATCACCTACATAAGGCATAAAAAAAAAATTTATGACAACTGGGTGTCCCCGCCCCATTTTAAGGCAGGACTAATCCCTGCAGATGCATGCAATCACCCATAAACCACGTGCATCGGGTAATCCCGGGGAATGGAATCGAACTCGCATCTGTGGGGAGCAAACACGGCGCTAGCCATTCGCCCAAACCCCGTGCAGGTACATAAGGCATAAACTTGACTCTAAAGAAAATGCAAAAACTGAACTACAAGCCAAACATGAGTAGCCCATTATATGCAAAACATGAAACCTGACCGGGGTTGATTAATATTTATGATAGGTAAGCTGGGCTTGAACCCGAGACTTCAATGTTGAAACACACCCTGTCTACCATTGAGCTACAGGCTCGCACCCGATCAGGGTTGATTAATAATCGGATATCCCTAATGAACTTCAGATTCCTTACGGATCAAGAATAACAAAGGATACTACCACACATCTGAAGGAACACACAAGGTTTTTACTTCTAAAGCACTGAAAAAAATTGTCAATATTTTGAAATATAAGGATATTCTGGAAAATTAAGAGAGCATTGCAATATTTTCAAAATCACACCAAAACCACATCATTTCCTTTTACCTCCATGTGAAACACCCCAGAGTAAATGCCTTCTTTTTCTATCTTTATCATTTATCCTTTTTTATTTTTCAATAACTTTGCACGAGAATTTTCCAAATATGTCAGAAGAAAAAGAAGCAACATTTGAAAATCTCCTTAGAAATTCTGATGCCAAGAAATTCCCAAGAACGACACCTCTCACTTTGTTCTAGAGCTGCTAAGATGGGTACACAGCTAACCAACATCAGGAACAACATGAAAAAGACAAAATGTCTTTTTGAGTAGTGAATGTAGTATTAACTGAGATGTCAGTAGAATAATAGCCTACAACAAGTATACCAAGAAATTTGACCTTGATTATCAAAGCCAGATTAAGAGGAAGATCCTGTATATCAAATAAAATGCACCAGCCAAATAAACCAGTGAAGATAAGTTACTCCATTAAATTTTACTTTAGGTCTAATGGACGTCAGGTAAAGATGAGAAGGTTTGCATATCCAATTGCGAGAATTAGTTCAAGTGTATCCTTCAATACTTGGGCTGTCAACAGGTCAGGTCCTATAGTACCCATACCCAGGCTAACCGGGTTATGGTCTTGCTGGGTCTGGGCACAGACCCAGATCCAATTGGGTTCGGGTACCCATCGGGACTTTGGACCTAGGTTTGGAGTTGTGTTCATGATAGATAAGAGCATTTACATGGTTCAGCCCACCCAATGGATGGATTAGATCGCATAACCATGTACCAGTTTGACACGTGCATGGTGTGTAACGGGCTTTCTTACATGTGGCCTAGAAGACCTTATTTTGCTGCTACTGCTAGAATCATCAATATATTAAATTGCATCATTATGCTATCAAAACTATTTGGACCCAACTAGACCTGAACCA
Organism: Magnolia officinalis; assembly: GCA_021015155.1. Taxonomy (NCBI): domain Eukaryota; kingdom Viridiplantae; phylum Streptophyta; class Magnoliopsida; order Magnoliales; family Magnoliaceae; genus Magnolia; species Magnolia officinalis. The sequence goes on along the minus strand of JAJHSJ010000004.1, from coordinate 24,860,319 downwards.
ACCCGACTTTAATGTAGAGGTGTACACGAAACGAGCTAGCTCAGTTAGCACGCTCGACTCAATTCGAAAAAGCTCGATTCGACTCGGTTCGAACCTGAGTTCGAGCCGAGTCAAGCTGATTTTTTAAGCTTTAAAATGAGTTCGAGCTGGCCCCAGCTCGACTCGACTCGGATCGAACCCAGCTCGAATCGAACTCGGATCGAACCAGTTCAGTGACTTGGTTACTTTGATATTGATGTTGTTCACCAAGTGTTTGATGAAATGACTCAACTAAGTGTGGCTGGTGGCAAGGAAGGTATGTATATGAAACAAATACCCTTTTTTTCTTCATTTTTATGTTGCTTAGAAGGTGTTTGATAAAATACCTGTAAAACTATTGCTGCTGTTTTACATACAGTGAGATTTTGAAGGTGTAGTCCAGGCGTTTGTGAAAATGCTGCAGAGGCGAACTCGGCTCAATCTTGGCTCGAACTGGCCCAAGCTGCTGACCGAACTGAGCCGAGCTGGCCAGTCAGGCTCGAAGACCAAGCCGAGCCGAGTCCAAGCTGAGGTCAGCTAGTGGCCGGGCCGAGCTAAGTCGAGCTGAGGCCAGCTCGACTCGGTTCGACTCGATGTACACCCCTACTTTAATCGGATCCATCACATGGACTTCACTAGAAACCGACCAGACCCTATTTTTAACCACATCCAAAAGGCATGACCCAACTTCCTAACAGGTCCGAAAGATGGGACCCGGAGCCCTTAAAATCGGGTCAGCTTCATTGGGTGCCCACGGGTCCAAGTACCCATTGACAGCCCTATTCAGTACCAATCAAGAACACTAGACCAATAATTGTGGCAGCCACCAAACTAAATAATTAAAACAATGTTCTATCCAGTGAATGTACTGTAAAGCAAACATTTATAAAAGGTCTTTCTGTGTAAACTCCTCACACCTGAGCACAGTATCCAAGCTTCATGTCCAAACCCCACCCGTGAATCAGATCGTTCTACAGAGAAAAGAAGAAACTGATAAGAAGCTACAATTAAATGATGCTGCCAAGTATTCCTCAAACCCTTAAAAAAACCGTACATTACACATTTCATTACGAACATAGAGAAACAAGCTCAAATTAAAAGAGGAAAAGGTGCCAGTGAAGCAACTGTCAATCAAAGCATTGAAAGTCAGGTTTGCATCCATCTTTTCAGGGTATTAAAGATACTGATATTCACAAGCATTTGTTTCACCCGTGCATATTCATTGGGATCTCATAATCCCCACCAGTGAACTTATCTGGGTCTAGCACTGAAAATCAACATCAGTGAGTCCATTTTTTTATTTTTATTTTTCAGATTGATATTGTTTAGCCCATTAATGTCTTGATTCCTACACGAATCAGACAATACATGACATCATATGTTGTTCAAAGTCTAAATGACAGATATGTGTGCTACTTCATAAATTTCAGTATGGGGGCTGCCTTTTTTTACTGTCACTTCCTGTCATATCTTAATTTTCTCAACTATCTAAATAGTTTGCAGCAAAATTGACCATATCAAAGACTAGCACCAACTTGTAGCATTGATGAACAATATCCCTTATCATAGCAGAACAAACAAAACAAAGAAGTAACGCCATAACCCTTAAGTTTACCTGTATAGAGCCACCGTCACAGGATAATGTGTACCTGCCCTTAGTGCCCCTATCCCTCCCTCATACATATATATATAAACACAAATACGTGTGTGTATATGCATATGTATATGTATATATTGTAAAACCCAAGGAGACTGTGTAGTGTGTGTGAGTGATCTAGGGTCCCTTCCCTGGTTGTCTTACCTAAAGCCTTACTAAGGCATGAAGAAACTAATAGTGCCATCAAGGTATTGACATTTACAACATCAAGAACATTTCAAAGACTTGTGATATTAGTGTATTGTAGGTCTTTGCACAATTTTTGTTGTGGTAGGAAGCTTGTGGATGCATTTTGGTGAGACACCAAGCAAGCTCTAGTTGATAGAATCAATGCTGATGAGGGTACTGATTTAGTCTTGAAGCTGTGAGGTGCACATAACCCTGAAATCTGTCAACAGGCATATGAAGCCTCACCTTGGACTCTCACCCATCATGGGCATTGAATTGTATACAACATCGTCAAAGCAAAAGACCAATGCAAGCAAACATATACTTTCTCTCAGCAAAAGTAAGCTTCATAAGGAAAACTAAAACCAGTATGCATATCATTGAAGAAGTCCCAGACCAAAGATTTGGATATCCCAGTACAAACAATTTTGTCGATGCAATTAGAATCAAAAGAAAGAAACTAATCACTCTTTGAGAAGCTAGACACCTTATTTTTTAGAATAAGAAGATTAATGGAAGGATAAATACGTTAAGTCACTCCACCCACCCAAGCCTAAAGCAGCACACCCTAGGGCTTCTCAGGCATCACTCCGTCTTCTACAAGCATCTGACTAATAGAAAACGAATTCCCATTGCAGCGACACGTAACTGAAAATTTTCTATTAAAAAATATTCTTCATAAGCCAATCCCAATTAATTAGGATCAGGCTTAGATAATGATGAAAAAATATTCTTCATAACAAGCTCATATGTAGGGGTTAGAATTTTAATGTGCCACACATGGTATCAGCCTTGCGGGTGATGGAATGAACGATTTGGATCACTTCAACAAGCATCAGGTGAGGCCCACTGAATGGCAATGTGCACAGTCATGTTAATACCCTCAAGAGTACCATACGGTTACATGTTATACAATTTGAATGGGATTCTCTCTCTTGGAGAGAGCCGTGGAAGCCATGATCAATGTGGAGAGTCCGCGATGGTGGGATTTCTCCACCGCCAATCCTTCCACATAGGCATAGCTTCGGTCCCCTCTACCCTCACTGATAGGTAGAGCAAAAGCCCCATCATTTGGAAGTGAGGAGCGAAAGATCAGGTAGCATCATCTTCTCCAACAACCTCAATAGCCAGAATTCATGACCGAAACAGGTATGTCACTTGACCCTTCAAATCGCCCCTTAGGCAAGTGTATGGAGATCCAACAAAAAATAAAATGCTTACGTGGGCCATACCCATATTTATAGATCATTTCATGCGAGTTTCCCATTTTATGACTCTTCTACTTTCCTAGTTACATAAAATCTGGACTTTCAATAAAGAAAACAACTATAAATACATTCCTTCCACTACCATATTACTGAAATAATGAAATACTTGTCAAAAGAGACTTCCCGTAATTTAGTTGTCTAAAATACCATGCTAAAATCACCATAGATTCACTGTACCCAGCTGTGGAAGAGATGCAAGGCTGGGAGCTGATTGCATCAGTTGGGCTGCAGATGAAACAGTTCGCAGGCTGCATATTTGTAAACACGCTACAAAATGCAGAAGTGACAAAACCCAATCTACAAACTCCCACTCCTCGAATCAAACTTTGCATTAACTAAGACCTTCCCTTATGCTTTCCAAAGGACAATCAACCCCAAGTGCTAAGTTTACTTTGTTCCTCCATTGGCATTCTCCCTGACCTCAAACTCCAGTACCCACCTTTCTTAGCAGATTTATCTCCATCTCATTCTTAGTTTTTAGTAGCATGTACTAAAAATCAAGCGTCAACAACAAAAAGAAAAGTGAAAATGAGTCCTTCAGGCACCCCATGGTTCAAACCTAGTGCACAATTTGGGGGGGCACCCCCCATTCCCATAATGACAGTCGAGATACATGTAGAAGAATCCTAAGCACAAAAGCTAGTTCAAGTTGCAGCCCTTTATATTAAGACTTTGACTTATCATGTCCCACCCTTGGTTATTCAATTCTCACATACCTGATCAAGCTCCATCCTCCGTGCAAGATCTATGGGAATAGTATCTAATCAATGGGTGTCATGAGTTTGTTCTTGCACCAAAGATTAGTCTAACTGCTTGAAAGCATAAATTGTGTAATAGAAAAGGCATATGAAAGATCCAATGAACCTAGTTCTCAAAATTGCACCTGGATGAGATGCCACACACAACGCCAGGCAGCTCGTGAAAACACAGGTGCCATTCCCTCCACCCATCTGTATACAAAATATAAATTTGTAAATCCTCCAGTTCAAAAAGATTTCTCCACAAAAACACTAAGGGGGTGTTTGTTTTCTTATTTACGGCTGTAAATAGAAGTAAATAAACAATCACTGTTTCCCGTAAGAAATACACTGCACCCACCCATACACACTGACCTTTGATTTGACTTAACACTAGTACCAAAGTTCAATCTTTTGCAAGGCCCACCATGATATATGCGTCTGATCCAAGCCGTCCATTCATTTTAACAGCTCATTTTAGGGCATAAACTGAAAATCGAGGCAAATCCAAAGTGCAAGTGGACCACAACATAAGAAACACGGGGATTAAACACCCACCATTGAAAATTTCTTGTGGGGCATAAGAGTTTTGTATCAAGCTGATATTTGTGTTTTCGCTTCATCTGTGTCTGTGTGATTATATGAACAGGTTGGATCACAGATACACATCAGTGTGGGACCCACGGATGGCTTCACATTTCAACAATGGACGTCAATATCCCCTAGTTTGCTGCAGTGTGGTTCACTTGAGCTTATAATCTACCCAATTTTTTGGCACAAGCCCTAAAAGGATCTGATAAAATAGATAGACGGTGTGGATCAATCACATACATCATGGTGGGATCCACAAATTTCACTCCGTCATTCCCACCTGTTTTTTCAAAAAGTAAATTCCAAAAATCAATGTGTAATTACCCTTTATATTCCCTCTCTTCCAAACAAAGGGAATAGCTTATAATTACCTATTTACCACCATTTACAATGGTAAATAGGAAAACAAACACACCATAAAATGAACTGTTGCCTAGAAGTTCTGTACATATACTCATCATCTATTTAAAGGAACTGCAATTCCAAGAATCACATCTAAGCTGTGAGCCTGAGAAGCTAAATAGAGTAAGCATGACAGACCGGGGTAATTAAACAGTGGTAAGGAAAAACAAATTTTATTTGTTTCATCAAATTGAAGGAAAGTCATGGTTCTAACACTAATACAAAATCTTGACACAGGATGTAGAAACTTACCCAGTGCAAGGAGGCCCTCTGCTTTTATCTGAGCAATTCAAGCTCCCACGAAAATCATAGACTCGCCTAAGTATCACATATGAAGGGTTAATAATTCCAAATAGATGGTACAGAATAAAGATGCACAATGAAAGAGATTTTGTACAATCATTGCTTTAAAAACCTGTGGAGCTTCCCCGTTTTATTGCGGATGGTAATGCGGTGATGAATTTCAGATAGATCAGGATCCAAAGCAGGTTGTGAAATTTCTAAACCTTCAGAAATCATGATTTGCAAATACCTAAACCACCAACCATTGAAAATTTCATTACTAGAAGGAATGAATACAAATTATAGATAGAGGATCATTGGGGAATGGATGGCAATCAGAAGAAAAGGGTTAGCTAATCCTTATAATCCTTATAGAAGAAATATAACTAAATGGGTGTATGCTAGAATTAAAATTGAGGAACCTCACCAAAAAAAAAAAAAAAAAATGACAAAATGAATACCGATTAAAAATAAAAATAAAAATAAAAACATTGACAAACTTCAATTTGAATGGATGTTCTAAATGACAAAAAAAAAATGTTCCTAAGTAATTAAAGCTTCCCTATCTAAGAATATTTAACGGTACCAATCAGATCACTTCTTGAAAGTGTGAATAAATCATCATCCTCATCATCATCATCATCATCATCATCATCATCTAAACCTTGTCCCAATTAATTGCAGTCGGCTACATGAATCCGGTTCTGCCATTCCTCTCTATCAAGAGCCAAACCTTCAATTAGACCATAGGTCATGAGGAGTTTCGAACACTAGACCTCCCGCCCTGATACCACTTTGACGCAAGACAACTAACCACTTGCTCTAAAAGCTCGAACTGATAGAGCATGGCGAATCAATCCATTTATCTCATAGCTCAGGCCCCACATCCCATGGGTTGAGACATCGGCCGACCCCCCCCCCCCCCCCCCCCCCCTCACATGGGTTCCGCCTCACACGGACCGCCCACCTCAAGTGTGCTCCTGCATCCCACAGGCCACCCCACTCGAGCCCGGTGTGAAAATGCCCCTGCATTAATTTCCCTATCAGTTTAAGTGGTATACGATGATCACATAAAATTCCAAAAGCACATCTACATTTCTTCTACTCGGCTTGAATTCGATGGGCAACATCCTTCTTTATCTCTCCATTCTCATGAATTATTGACCCAACATATCGAAAGTAGTCATTGTGGGAAACTTCTTAGTCAACAATCCTAACTAATTCCTCATTTCCATGTCTGTTATATTAAAATTACACTCTATATACTCTATTTTAGTCCAACTAATTTTAAATCCTTAAGATTCTAAAGCACCCTTCATAAATATAGCTTTGTGTTTATGCCCTCCATTGTCTTGTCAATCAAAATTATCTCATCTTCAAAAAAGCATACACCATGGGATCTCTTCTTGCAAATGCCTCGTTAATTCATCCACAAGTTATGTTCGAGTTGAGCAAATCGGGTTGGGTTAGGTTGGTTTGGGAATAATCTCATGTATTTGGGTTGAGTTGGATCAAGTCAGGTAGGGTCAGGTTGGTCGAGTACAAAGGACTTCAGGTTGGGCACCTCGAGTTGGAATTCAAGTCAGGTTGGGTGGTGAGTTGGGTCCTCTTGAGGTCAGGTTGGGCTCAAGTAGACCCTTAACCCAACCAAACCCACCCAAGTTGAACTCCTAGTCATTTTAGACTAAATCCATGCTTATTTTGGGATTAAAACAAAATATTTGAGTGGTAATTTGATGAATTGAAACGGAATGGATCATTATAGGGAAAATCAGAAAATATGGTAAAATCTTCACTTTTTTCATGTTCTTATCATCTTCTTTGTTGTATTTCAATGTAAGGGGCCCTAATTCACCAAATCATGCTTGTTTTGTGTTTATTTATGTTCAATGGAAGCTAGGGGTTGGCTTTCGCCTGGATTTTGATCTATTTGGGATGGACAAACTATTCAAAATTTCGATTGTGCCAGGCCTAAGACTGGCCCATTGACAACCCTATGTTTATTTAAGGCTCATTTGGTTGACTTTTAACAGGTCAAGCTGACAAACAACATTCTTACCAGAGAATGGTCCGAAACACCATTATATACATCTAAAATACAAAAAATGGTAGTTTTTTAATATCTCATTTTTTCCATTTTTCTAATATTTTCCTTAATTATTTAGCTTTAAAAATTCGACCCATACCGAAAAGTGATGCCCATACTATATCGTTTTCCGGTCAGGCCAATACACCCCCCGATACTGATGTTCATAACCATGGACTAGTGTCATATCATACGTTGCTCCGCATGAACATGAATGTGTCAATAACATATTGGCATGTATGCATGCATGTGCTTGTGCATAACTACATGCAGCGACAACAGTCAGTACCATCAATGCCACTAGTGCACGCACTAGCCAATGCACTTGTTGGCATTTGTTGATGCTAAAGGCAGCAAGAGCATCAGCCAAACAGCCATTTGAGGCCTCCATCAACCTATCCATTTGCCAGCCTAATCCCACATGAACAAACTAGTAACTAGCAAGATCATCCTGCCCAACTTCAAAACGATGGTCCAAACCAGCAAGATTCTCCTCCCTAACTTCAAAATGGTGGTCCAAGCCAAAATGATCCTCCTTCACGAGTTCAAATCAGTGGTCCAAACCAGCAAGATCCTCCTCAACGTCAAAATGGTTGTCCAAACTAGCAAGTTCTTGCCAAGGTTGGCCAACTCGGGACTCAAACTTGACTATGCCGACCTACAAAAATGGGCTTGAGCGTGTTGACGTAGCGACTCAAGCAAGTAATGTTTTTCGAATTTAAATAATTCTGTAATTATAGAAATAGATTATAAATATAAAATTTTAATTTACTAAAAGAATTTACAACTCAAACTTTGATTAATAGCACATCAACAATCACATTATGATTCATGGGGTGTGAGGGAAGAAGAACATTAAGATGCTTGAAGAAATATGAAGATGCTTACCACTTTAGAAACTTGCAACTGGGAAAGAGGGGAGGGAGAGGCATGAGATGCGCATGAGAGAGAGAGAGAGATATATATGTGAAATGGGGGTAGAGACATGAGACGCGAGAGGAGGGAATGGAAGGGATTCTAAGACTCTCTCTCTCTCCAACATTAATAACCCTAAAATAATAAGTACAATAATCGTGAGTTTACCATTTACCATCATTTCAGTGGTACAACTCGCCCAAGTCACGTTCGACAAAATGGCCACATGAAACGCCACAACTTGCCCAAGTTTTCGCACTCGGATGAGTCACTGCATCTCTAAAGCTCAGGAACACTGGGCTGAGTGTGGACTGATTTTCCCCATACTATTTGACCCCAATTTCACTCGGTAGGGAGTTTAAAACTGAGTGAACTTGGGCGAGTACCGAGTAGACTCAACGAGTCAACCAACCTTGGATCTTCCTAACCATTGTCAAAACATCTTCTTCTCAACCTTTAAAAAGTTGCCACCCCAGTGAATAACATGTAATGGTCCAATTCTATTTCAGCTTTTAATAAATGCCCGATTGTTCTTCAAAAAGAAGTATCTAATGGTCAAATTACTAACATTCACCAAGCTCCTTGTCACCACTTTGCAGTGATACTCAAAAGTATGGAACCTCGTGAACCACACAGGCAGGGTCACTTTTGCTGTGTTGGCGATTATTCTAATCTTTGAGCATGAATGCTCTATCTCATTTTAGTCACTTGCATGGAAAAGTTAGCAAGGTGGATCTTTCATGGGTCACCATCAAATGCATTATCATCTTGCTTAGCTTATTGGGCATCTGGGTACAATTTGTTATAATCAGCTTTAAGCCTTATATCAGCATTTCGTACAACAAAAGAAATTGTATAAGCCGGAGCTATTCCTTGCGTTGAACCATTGTTTAGTATGTTTTTATACTAGCCAAACTTCCAAATTCCACAAACCCTAATTTTTAAAATCCTAATTCTCCACCCCTTGATTATCAAAACCCTAGACATCCAATCCCCAAAATCTGAAATCCCTTGGCCAAATCATAAATCCCCAATTCCCATAACCTGAAACCCATATTCTCAATCTAGAAACCCTAAATCCTAAATCCCTTAAACCCAAAATTTGAAATTCTAACCCGAAACCTCCCAAAACCTCAACCCTAACGTTCCAAACCCTAATTCCTCTAAGCCTAGATACCCCAAACCCTTTTCCCCCATTCCTTAACCTTTAAACAGCCCTAACACGTCAAAAATCTTATAAAACACATGATTTTCATTGAATTCATATTTAACCCTATGTTAGGATAGGGTTCTCTCTCCCATAGGTCCCGGTTAATTAGTAATTTATGAGATTCGCAATGTGGGACTGTCGTACGCTTGAATTTGGACATGTCTTGAATCTGAACTTTCTAAATTTATGGTAAATTAGTTTTATTTTGTCATTTCATTGCTCTAGTTAATTTGTCTTATAATTTCATGGCATCGATGGTGTTCTTCTTCTTCCCTTTCCATGCCCTTCCCTGCATCAGGAAGAAAGAGTAGAAATATGAATGGAATTTCATGAGCATAGATAGTTGTAAATGCCTAGCAACCCTTTCACATACATAGGAAAGGCTCACACTGTTCTATGGTGACCGGTGAGGGTTTAGTCAATCAAAACATGTTGTTTCACTTGAGCATCTATTGTCATCATCTGTATTGTAGTTAGTGATAAACCCCAAACCATGATGCTCATGAAATTCCATACAAAAGTTGCATGGTTAAGAGTTGACCAAAAAAGGTATTCAAATGATTGGAATATACGTGCTACTAGAAACAATCATAGTTGATCTACATAGAAAGTGTACTATAAACCTAGCAACATCAACCAAATACTTTGCAGTCCTTCAACCTAACTAAATTAATATAGAAGCCAACCAACATCCTTTTGTACAAAATGATCAATAATATACCTAAATAATATGTAACAAGTTCATACTTCACAAATATGAGCTTAAAGAATTACCTTCCAGGGTGAAAATTCTTCACTCCTAAATCTTCATCCCATAGAAAGATATAGTCATAGGAGGATACAACATCTGGATGTAAAAAGCGTTTTGCAAACCACCTATAGCAACGAATGTGAACCCAATCTAAAAATCAAGATGGTATTTCTTGTCAAACATGTCACAATATGAAAATTAGTTTCAAATTGCATAGAATACCACCAACTGAGATAAGATAAAATATGAACTACAGTCAATACCATTCAATTTGTAACCTTTGTCCAGGAAGCTATGCCAGGATGCAAGCCCTATGGTTAGATGAAGATGGTATTTTCCATAAAACATGTTGTATCATATGGTTTGATGACCCCAAATACAAGAGAACATCTCCAAGTAACATTGCAATAATACAATAGATGCCTTTGAGACACTCTTCCTTCTTCTTCTTCTTTTTTAATGGTGGCATTGTTCATGATCTAGATGACCAGAAAATTTTGTTCCGAGAAAAAAGGGAGATGCCATGAATACTTACCATTTTGTTTGGTTATGAGCAAGTATATGTATTGCCTTCTCGCTCCATTCAAGATCATGCCATCCATCCACATTCCCATCATAATGAAAAAGTATAATGGAGCAATTTGCGGAGAGAAACTGAACTAAAGAAAAGGTAGATTAGCAATTAGCGAGCACTGAACTTCAATGACACCGAATACGGGGGTGCCATATCATTGTACTTGGATGCCACATGTTAATGAGTAAGTTGGAGTAGAAGAAATACCTTCCGAACTATTATGTTCACATTTTTCTTTTGCTCAATACCAACAGGCATTGCCAAGAGAGCAATGTAATTCTCACTAGTGCCCTGCAAAATCAAGGACCAATGAACATATCAGCCAATTTTTACCAGCAATCACTGAACACCATTTGCATTCTGCATTTAAAAGAACAACAAGATGGGCAATTCAGTTGGCAGTGCTGAAATTTTCTGAATAAATATCTTACAACTCTATAACCAATGCTCGTAGTAGGGAAAAAAAAAAAAAACACTAATGACAACTCAACTCCATGTTTGTGTGATGCAAGGGAAGCTAACACGGGCCCTGCAACGGCTTGACATATTAGTTCTATGCATGTATGGTGACCGGGAATGTAGATCTTGTGGGCCACTGCATGGATGGACTGTTGGGGCAAACCCCACAGTGATGAGACAACCCTAACCATCCAGCTATTACGAGCTTCGCCGTGGAATTTGGACCATTGCTCTGTTTTCAGGTGGATACCACAGTCCAATAGCTAGATTCATGCGAGATGGCCCATCCATGAGGTGGCCCACCTAGAGATAAGCATCACATCAGCACTGCTCAGGACACAACGGCCCCGAATTTATGCGAGAAAGCTCTACAACCACTTCAAGATTTGCAGAAACTGAGATTGAGAATCTTTATAACATAACCCAATAAGCAATATCAAACAGCGGGGAGTTCGTCACCTGCAACAACTAGTCTACAACATTCAAAAGAATAATAAGTGGGACAGAATAGTTACTTTTAACCTTGAGTTCTTCCACAGAGGCTTCAGCTCCATGTCAGATGTCGATTTCACAATGCCCCGAGGCAAAGAACCCAAGAACCCAAAGCGATCGTGGTCCGGATCCTGAAATAACGAAAATTCCATTGCATCGATGAAATAACAAAGCATAAGGACGAGATGGAATTTCACAGTCATCCGATCTTACATACCTTGGTTGAGGAGGAAGGCCACCAGCGACTCTCCAACTGATCACAGCCGTTGGATGGGGTAAGAGCGGGAATACAGATGCAAACGAAGAAATGAGAATTGGGTGTGTGACGCTAATACCTTTATGTGTTCGTACTGGAGTTTGGTGGTGACGAAAACTAGAAGCGCCATGAAAGCGGTAAAGAGGCCGAAGGTAGCTCGCGACTTCATGGCGAATCTCCGTGGCTCGCCTCCTACTCTTCTCTCTATCTGGATCGTTGTTTTACTCGTTTTCAAGGGGAACGGACGGGATTTTGCTGCTTCTGTGTAAGGAGCGGGATTCGGAGACTGACAGAGAGATCTTCGTCTCATTTGCGCCGGTCTTAATGAATCTAAGGATGTCTGGCACGTGCAATGCACGTGTTAGAGCATAGGAGAGGAACGCCTGTCTTATTGAATCTTAGGAGGTATGGCACGTGTAATGCACGTGTGAGAGCAGATGAGAGGAAATTAGGGAGAGAAACACGGACGACGCTAGGGTGCCGCTGCGGGCTGGTCTGCAGTGGTTTCAACAATGGCGCGCTAGTCCAGGGAAACAGCTTACTGGGTGAGTCGCTGACCGTGGGGCCTACTTCGATGTATTCGTTGTATATCCACACCGTTCATCCATTTTTTCAGATCATTTTATGTCATTGTCCTCAAAATAAAGGAGATACACATCTCAAGTGAACCACACCACAGGAAATAGTGGTCATCGAACACCCACCATTAAACACTTTCTAGGGTCCACCATACTGCATATTTGCCCTTTTACTATAAACACAAATACCAGTTTTTTTTTTTTTTTTTTCTGTTAGCTTGTTAGTACACCCACAGTCGGTTCACACTTCACTGTTAGCCACCCTCACTAGGGAATCCACACGGAGACTTTATGCTGAAACGAGGTATCTTTCACTCAGTCTACCACTGGAGCTATGGATCAGGGTGTAATTAAATACCAGCTTGATCCAAAACCTTCCTAGCTTACAAAAAGATTTTAGTAGTCCAACACTACTTATTTCTTATATCACAGGCCACCTGAGATTTACATCTGCTTCATCTTTTTACCCCAAGCTCTAAAATAAATAATAATAAGCTTAATAAAACACATACATTGAGGTCAGCCCCACAGTTAGAGACTCACCCACTAAGCAGTTATAGCAGGCTCACCTAATCCACACCCTCCACAATGGGCCACCCAATTCAACTGCTTAACTCACTAGAGTTTTATATTATCTATATATAATGAGGGTTGGTAAATGTATAAAGTGAATTTTGCCACTTTCTTACACCAATTGTCTATTTAATGGTCACACAAGTAAAATTGATTGAAGGTTACAACCATTTTAATAGGCATCTTGAACATTAATTCAAATCAAATGAATTGGATAGTTGAGCTGTCCCCATAAGTCACATCATAGGATTTAGACTGGTTGAAAAACTCTAAACCTAAAGCATATATAATTATTTTTAAAACTAAGATGATTAGATATTGTTTATCAACAACTCAAGTATCAAGTAGGCCACCGCACAAGAGTGAGAAAAGAGTCTGATCATAGATTCAAGGACCAAAATAATAAGAGACGCTAAAGTGCGCCTCACTATAAGGAATGGAAATACTAAAAATAACCTGATTCAAAACTTAGGTGTTAGAGAAAATTACCACTGTAGACCCCACCTTTTATCCAGCGTCTTTTATGAAGGATCCAAAACTTACCATCTCAACTTAGACCTTTGCAGGTACGGACAGAGCATTTGAAGACGAAAATACCCCTACTTACGCTACCTATGGCTACACTTATAATCCGTAGCTATAGGTCTTCAGAAAAGGAAATTCACTTTGAAAAGCAGGGGTATTTTCGTCCTCAAATGCTCTGTCCATACGTCCAAGGTCTAAGTTGGAAATGTAAGTTTTGAATCCTGAGGTCTACAGTGGTAATTTTCTCTTTTATCCTTATTATTTTTTCGGGAGGAAATTAGTTGTTACCGTGTTACCCTTACCCTGGGCCCACCTTGATGATGCGTTATATATCCATGCCGTTCATCTATTTTTCCAGCCTATTTTAAAATGTGGTCGAAAAATTTAGGTAGATCGAAATCTTAGGTTGACTACACCAATGGAAGCAGCGGTGATTGAGCACTCGTAATTAAAATTTTCAAAGGCCCACCTTAAGAATAGTTATAATGTTTATTTACCATCCAATCCGTTGATAAGTTCAAACAGACCTAGGAAAATACAAATATCAGCCTTATGCAAAACTTTTATGGTCTAAAAAATATTTTAATGGTCATTCACCACTTTTTACAGTGGCATGGTCCACCGGAGATTTGGATCTGCTTAATTTTTGAAATAACTCATGAAATTAACTGAGAAAACGTAGGAACGGCGTGGATATACATAATATTTATCAAATTGCGGCTCATACGGTAAGGTTACGGGTAACAGCTTATCAGCTACTTTTTTACTCTCACATGCACCCGCATCGCGCTGTTCCATGCCATTCGAGTTTATAAAAGGGAGAGAATCAGGTGTTACCAGATGACATCTTAAACCTAACCATGTGGGGCCTACCTTTATTTATTTATTGTATATCCAGGCCGTCCATCTATTTTTCCATTCCATTTTAGTACGTGTTCCAAAACCTTAAGAAGATATAAATATATGGTGAATCATACCATTAGAAGCAGTGATTAATAACAATTAAAAAATTTGTGTGCCATAAAAGTTTTGGATCAAGCTGATATTTATTATTTCCTTTCATCCAAATCTTCTCCACATTATCAAAAGGTTAGATTTTATATAAACACTAATTAAATATTACAATGGGCCCTTTGAAAATTTTAATGGTGAGTCACTAAGTCACATTAATTCCTGTGGTGTGATCCAACTAAGATTTGGATCTGAATAATTTTCATAAACCATACTAAAATGGTCTGGCGAAACGGATGGACGGAGTGGATATATGTAAAACACCATCAATGTGGGCCCCACGGTGAGGGTAACACCCACAAAGGTGTTACCCGGGTAACACCTAATCCGCTTCCGTTAAAAAACTGCCAGAAGGATGCCGGTTGTCGGTAAACGATGATGAGAAAAGAAACAAAAAGAGAGAGAAAAGGCGAGTAATTCGATACGATGCCCGAGTAGGATTAAGGTACGCGGTGGCTCAGCTACCGTACACGTAGCATGCACTTAATTTCATCTGAATCGTCCAAAATATATTGACCTGCTTAAAAAGGGCATAGGACGAAAACAAGAGGGATTATTCTCTCCCGGCCGCCGAATGACTGTCTTTCACTTGGACGGTTCATTAAATATCCACATATCAACTAGGTAGAATTGTCTATTGTGTGATGATCCATCTACATTTAGGGCTGAAAGTTCGGCAGTTTTAACCCAACCGGCCTGTGACCGACCGACATTGGGTTAGGCTGGGGCAGGATGTATTGAGTCTGATCCCAAGCTTATGCTATAAAAACACCAGCCTGATAAAACTTGGGTCAAGCTTGGGTTGAGGTGTTCGGTTGTCGACCAAACCAAACCTGACCAATATAGAAGTTACTCATAGGTTATAATTGAGTGTGGATTGTATGTGTTGAAGACAGGAAATTTCGGTGCTATCGGGTCTCATTAGTCCACATCATTTCCAATAGCTCAAGCTAACAAGAAATGTTGGATGATTTCTCTCTCCTGAATAGATTATGTGCTACACAACATAACTTTTAAATGCGTAGTTGTCCTGCATTTTAGCTTGTTGGTTTAGAATAAATTAAGTTCTTTATGATAAATAAATATATACATATATGATTAATAAAATTATAGATATAAAAAATAAAACTTATATTAAAATATAATAAACTAATGCAATTATTAAAATATTAGCATATATCTACATGACCAACCTGACGGAACCGCTTGGGTTGAGCTTGGGTTGAGAATCCCTAACCCGAGGTTGGGTTGGATTAGGGTTAGGGTACAGCAACCTTGGGTTGGGCCCGCCTGACTTTCAGCCCTATCTACATTGGGATCTAGTATTTGCGGGTTTGATTTATATTACCATACGTGCCACGTTTACATGCGGAGTTCGCATGTTTATGGATTAACGGCGCATCCGGACGGACCCATTACAAAAGCGTCTCAAAGAAGTAGGATGAGTTTTGAGAAGTTTAGACCGTTCATCATGTGGGACCCACGATGAGAGCTTACTAGCCTAAAATTATGGCTGGTCCCATCAAGGTTTAAACGTAAATAGCAGCTACGCCTCTTTTACGGATTCGGATTGCGTAGGTTAGTACACAGTGCCGACGTCTGTACTGTGTGCTGCAGACACGGATTGCCTGTGAAACATGTAGGCGCTGAAAAGCTACGCGGGGCTAGCATAATGTTTGTTAGAAATCCACACCGTTCATCTGTTTTGCCGGATCATGTTAGGATATGAACTCAAAACTGCGGCAGATTCAAAAATCAAGTGGGGTGCATGACAAGAAAGAGTGAGAATTGAACATTCACCATTGAAACATTAGTGGGGCCACAGAAATTTTGGATCAGGTTAGCATTTTTGTGTTTTCACTTCATACTGTTAGGAAAGACTTTATAAACGGTTTGGATGGCATGTGAACATCACAATGGAGCCTAAGAAGGTTTTAACGGTGAGCATTTAGTTACCCTTTTTCTCATCATGTGGCCCACTGGAGTTTTGGATATGTTTTTTTTTTTTTTTTTTTTTTTTTTTACTATTGTCCTGAGTGGATCCAGCAAAACAGATAAATGCAGTGAATTTCTAACAAACATCCTGGACGACCCACCCACCTAGCTTCTGATCCTAGGAGACTTGCTGCACTTCACTTCGTATGCTATTGTAAAAGCTTTTGTGGACCCAAATGTATGGGTTCTGTACATGCCCATCATTTTTAGGGCATAATCTCAAAAATAGGCATACCCAAGCACATACAAATCTTAGGCGGACCCACTATAGGAAACAATGATTGATCAAAAGCTTACTATTAAAAACTTATAAAGGTTTACAATACTTTTGGATCAGGCTTATATTTATGTTCTTATCTTTTATTCAGGTACATGTGATTTTATCCACAGGTTATATAACAAATAAGCATTACAATTTCCCATAGAAAGTTTTTAACAATGGGTGTTTGATCGCCATTGCTTCTTGTGATGTGGTCCACCAGTTTAAATTCCTGAGAAAGCAATGTTGATTTAATGCCCACTATTGTGAGTAAAATCAAACTAATCTACTGTACGGGAGGTCTAATCAACTGCAAATATATATATATATATATATATATATATATATATATATATATATATATATATATATATATATATATATATATATATCTTGAAGTTGAGCCAACTAGAGTATCAGGACAAGTTTTTCGAATTGATAAGGTGTGAAGTTAAAAAAATATAATGAGTGATTCTCTTGACAAAGAGATAGGCCCCGAGACGACCTCAAGCTGAGCTACATAAGGGCAGAGCTCGAGGGGGAGAATCATCTTATGAGCTGACCAAATCAACCACAGTTAGAGGCAGGGTGGAAATCTAAGAGAGAATCTTGCCTCGAAACAAGAAAGGAAAGATTTGATATGATCCTGTCTGAAAGACACGTCGACTTAGACGAGATAAGGAATACTTTCAGAGGTAGATTCTCGCCCAACTAAGAATCCTTCGGCTAAATCTAGGCATCGAGTCAAGCCGAACCGAGTTTGGGCCAACCCGATTTGATCTGGTTTTGAAATATGCCTAACCCGAACTCGACTCGACTCGGTACCGAGTCCAACATGCCTAAACCGATATGAGTCCGGGTCTGGCCTGGACTAATTCGAACTGAGTCCAACCCGGTCAAAAGTACCGAGTTAGTTCAAGTTGGCACCGATTCGGATCAAGAGATGAGGAAGGGAGTGGAGAGAGAGAGAGAGAGAGAGAGAGGAGGAGGAGGAGGAGGAGGGTGGTGATGGTGGTGGGTGGTTGTCAGGTTTGGAAGAGGGGAGAGGGAGGGAGTAGAGAAGAGAGAGAGGAGGAGGAGAGGTGGTGATGGTGTTAGGTGGTTGCCGGGCTTGGAAGAGGAGGGAGGGAGGGAGTTTGGGATCGGGTCGGGGTCGGGTGTAGCGTATAGGTTAGAGATACATTAAAATCAGGGTTTTTATTACACACACACACACAAGTCGACTCGGTTTCGGATCGAGTCGAGTATGACCGGATCGAGTACTCGACTCGATTTGAGTTTAGATTGGGCGAAGCCTACTTGATTCGAGCTGACTCACCCATTCGGTTTGGGTCGAGTCGGGTCTAAACGAGTAGGACGAGTCGAGTTTGGAGAGTCGAGTTGTCCCGTGCCCAGCTCTACTTCCAGCTAAGCTAGTGGATCCTGCAAGGATACGTAGGTCTACGCATCGCCTAAAAGACCCTATAAGTACCCCCACTATAATTGAAGGGGAGTTAAGACCAAAAAACTCAAGTTCAAGCCTTTTTTATTTGAGTTTACCTGCTTCGCTTAGGCATCAGAGGGTCCATTGTTGTCGTCAGCTCCCCCTATTGTCTAGGTCTTCCCATTTCTGTGTAAGTTCAAGGGTTACAATAGCTAATGAACTTTACAATAGACTAATGGCCAACTGTCAATCACCACTGCTTTCTGTGATGTGGTCCACCTAAGTTTTAGATTTGCATAATTTTTTAGTTCATGTCCTTAAATGAGCTAGCAAAATGGATAGACAACATGGATAAACACATATATTATAGTGGGATCCACATAGATTTTCCAGTACCAACCACCACTAACATTGGTGATACACTATGCAATCGTGTCCCTCTATTATCTCTTTATCCATCTGAGTCAACTAATAAGTGGACCTCCCTTATTATCTGGGTCACCCTTTTGGGCAAAGGCAACTTAGTAGCTCTCAAATATGCCCATGTGGGCACATGTGGGAAACTACTATCTAGCACGTCTTGATAGGATCCACCCATATACTGGCATGACAATGGGTGGCTATATTTTAAAAATAAAACTCATGTGATGATCATTAAATGAACCAGACAGGCACATATATAATACCCCTAATCAGTGGACCGATATTATTTTTGGTCCATGTCATGTCTTGCACTCTAACCAATAGATAGCCCAGATCACCGACACATTTTCCATGCATGAAGGCTGACCATAAAATGAATGCTCAAAAAGTATTTAACACAATCAAACAATATCGGCCACCCAATTTATGGCCATAAATAGGCATTAACTCTCATACAAAAGGCAAAAAGCCATGACTGCAACGGCTGCATTGTAATATCAGGATGCTTTTACGAATCACGGGTCAAGGCCTACCGAGTGGATACTTATTCAATACACCTAGACTACAAGCTCCAAACGTGCCAATATGGTACGAGTGATCTGGGACATTTATAGGTGATTTCAACCGTGAATGCTTTCAATCCAGAAAAAGTCAGGGTGGCCAACTCATGAGGAGAGCAACGCATGACTATTGATTATATTCTTTCAAAATTGCATGTGTGTGGAATGAGTCACCTTTTCCAAGTGAATGTGGATCGTTGCTAGAAATTATATGTTTTGAATGAGTCGCATGGGATTATCCCATCCTTAATAACTATTATGGGTAAAATGAGACTAAAACAAATATATGAGGCAAATGAGCCGAGCAGTCAGACTCAATGACTATAGATTGCTTGAGGACTGAAAAAATCACCCCGGCCTTTTATACTGGCCAATGACTTGGGAGGTCAGTCTTGTTCGCCAACCTTAAGAGATGACATTGACCTCAGGTACCTCAAAGGTCGGCCTCGGATACGGACCTCGGCCTTAGGTACTAATTTCAACTTCAGATATCGACCACCAGCTCAGAATAGAAATACTTGTACAATATATAAAGATAGGAATAGCCTCCGAGATCTTCACCGAGGATCATGTCGATCGAGGATTTTCTTAAAGTTACAGTTCAACTCCAATGCGGGCCCCTCAAATCAACTCAGATTGGCAAACCGCCTAGAAAGCTTATAAATACACCTGCTGACATGGGTAAAGGTACAAATATCCCGATTCTACTACACATTTTGTGAGTCAATAAGTCTAACTTAGGCATCGGAGGGTCCCCGGCCTTAACCGACGCCCTTAGTGTATTCTCTTGTTCTCCATTAATTACAGGTATTTAGCGGCTTGCAAGAGATGAATCGGAATCGACCAGATTTCTGCATCAATAGTTTAGCACCGTATGTGGGAACGACAGTAAAGCCATCAATTATCGTATCTCCGTCTACCTTACAATGGCTAAAGGAAGGAAGATGGCCTTGGCTGCCATTGCTGCACCAACCCCCACACAACTGCCTTTAGAACATCATATCGACCATATTCTAGTCGTGGACTCGGGTATGCCTCACAACAAAGCTTGTCGACTCATCTCCTTGGAAAACCAACTATAGGCCCTAGCGTGCAACGTAGACCGCATAATGTAAATATTAGAGAGGCAGCCGCCGCCTCCAGACCATGAAGCGGAAACAGCTATGACAACAGAATTATCTCGACCTCCCTGGGCACTTCATGACTCATACGTAAAGCAGTGACCAAGGTAGTACGATCATGCCTCCGCATGTACAGTAAGAATGACTGTACTGGCAGACTCCGACTTACGCCACACATTGAAAAAGAAGAGGCGTGGAATGCCCCCGAAAATGTCGCAGAGAGAAAGGTCTCATGGGAGGCAGAACTTGATGAGATCCGGGGCCAGCTCGACGACATTCAACAGGCGTGTCGAGCTTGGGGACCGACCTCTGTGGAAGCCATGCTTGAGAAGGTTGAACCCCCATTCACCAATAACATTATGAAGTCTCAGCTCCCGTTAAGGTTCCAGACGCCTCAGATCACCCCTTACTCTGGTTTAGGGGACCCGACTGAATACCTCAAGTCCTTCAGAGTCTGGATGGAGCTTCATTGCACCTCGTCCCTGTGATGTGTCGAGCATTCTCCCTAACCTTATTGGGGACGACGCAGAAATGGTATGGACACCTGAAGCCGAAATCCACCAGTTCTTTCACTCAATTCGGCATGACTTTCAT
Source organism: Magnolia officinalis (assembly GCA_021015155.1). Lineage (NCBI taxonomy): Eukaryota > Viridiplantae > Streptophyta > Magnoliopsida > Magnoliales > Magnoliaceae > Magnolia > Magnolia officinalis. The sequence continues at coordinate 24,839,391 of JAJHSJ010000004.1, read as the reverse complement.
CACTTAGTTCATCGGTGGGAAAGACAAGAGAAAGTCATCAACCCACTTCCTTACAATCACTCAGAAGAAGGACGAGCTGCTAAAAGACTACGTAATCCGTTTTAACGCTGAAGCTATCCAGGTCAATGGTTATTCCAACCAGATAGCTCTGGGCGCCATAGTGGCCGGCCTTAAACAAGGAAAGTTCATCTTTTTTATTGGTAAGAATCCCCCGAATACCCTCACTGACCTACTTAACTGAGTTAAAAAAATATTCCAATGCCAAGGAGTTCTTTAGTTCACGAAGAGCTACTCGATGAGAAAACAACTTGGCTAAGGATTGAAAACGAAGGGAAGAAGGGGAGCCCTCTACCGCTAACGCCAAAAGAAAGAAAAAATGACGACCAAAACCGATACCAGAGTACCAACCGACATCCGAAAAGTCGCTTCCATCGGTACATTCTTTTGAACACCAAGCTGGAGCAGGTACTCGAAGAAGCTGGGCTGAGTAGGGAAACCTGATGACCGAACTTAACCAATCAACCAAGCTCGGTAATAAGGCTCATTGGCCAATCCTGACCTACTTGACAAGGGTGACCTCCATTCTCAAAGGGAAAATGGTGCTCGGGGCACTACTGTTATTTTACTATCTACTGTGCTCATGCATCTTACAATAAAAGAACTTTCCCAGGTCAGGGGAAGATATTTTATTTTAAATGTTATTATCGACTATCTGGCCTACACGATCGACTACGAGGACTTCCCTCGATGTAAGGGAATAAAGTCCTCCACCATAAATTCTATAATGAAATAACTTCCCGAGGTCAAGGGAGGAGAATTTCTTTTAAATTTCGACTATCTGAGCTGTACAATCGACCAAAAAGACTTCCTTCAATGTAAGGAAAGAAAGTTCTTAATGCTCGACTTACTATTATGTCTACTATTTGACGGATGACTTACTGATTTTACCATGTACGACATATCACTACATGCTCGACTATCGTATCTACTAAGTCATCATACATGATCACCCACACATAAAGACAACAAAATTAAGGAATATATATGGAACGAGCTGACCTTCTTATACATTAGTTCAAAAGTTACTTCTCAAGCTCATAAAGTATAGAGCTCGGAAGTAGGGGGCTACTATTATGGGTAAAATGAGGTTAAAACAAATGTATGAGATAGATGAACTGAGCAGCCAGACTCAATTGCCAATTTTTAGAGAATATTTTATGTATCTTTCATATTTCATTGTACATATATGAATGCTACATATAGTAGTCTCCTATTGCCTATATTAGGCTACACACATATAGTACACCCCATTTACTCCTACAATCACTCTATCATACAACTCACGCCAACATTTACTCCTACAATCACTCTAACGTACAACTCACGCCAACACTCCCCCTCAAGTTGGTGTGTATAGATCTCTAATGCCCAACTTGCCAAGTGAGTTGTAGAAGTTTTTGCTACACACGACTTTGGTAAGAATATCTGTCAATTGATCTTCGGACTTGACAAACGGGAATCGGATGATCTTGGCTTCAAGGTTTTCTTTGATAAAATGCCGATCTACCTCCACGTGTTTGGTTCGATCATGTTGGACGGGATTATGAGAGATATCGATAGCAGCTTTGTTGTCACAAAAGAGATCCATCTCACAGTTACGAGTGAAGCCAATTTCTGTCAACAACTTTCTTAGCCATAGGAGTTCGCAATGACCCTTAGCCATCCCACGGAATTCTGCTTCTGCACTCGATAATGCTACTACCTTCTGTTTCTTACTTCTCCACGTCACCAAGTTCCCTCCAACAAATGTAAAATACCCCGAGGTAGACTTTCTATCGAAAATTTTTCCTGCCCAGTTAGCATCTGTGTAGCCTTCAATCCTTAGATGATTGGTCTTTAAGAACATAAGTCCTCTTCCAGGGGAGAACTTTAGGTACCTGAGGATTTGGATCACTACATTCATATGATCTTCACTCGGACAATGCATAAACTGGCTCACTACACTCACTGCATAAGCAATATCGGGTCGTGTATGTGAGAGATAAATGAGCTTCCTAACCAATCTTTGGTACCTTCCTTTGTCTGTTGGCACTTGGTCGGGGTATTCTCCCAGTCTGTGATTATGGACTATTGGTGTATCTGCAGGTTTACATTCTAGTAATCCAACTTCTAATAATAAGTCGAGGGTATATTTTTGTTAAGAAAGAAATATACCTTGCTTGGATCTAGCGACCTCAATCCCCAGAAAATACTTGAGCCCTCCCAAAATTTTCATTTCAAACTCAGCTGCCAATTGTTCTTGAAGTTTCGAGATTTTCTCTGATCATCTCTTGTAATAATCATGTCGTCTACGTACACTATTGAAGCTGTTATCTTGCTTCCTTGATGTTTCAGGAAGAGAGTATGGTCTGAATTACTCTGTCGAAAACCATACTTCCTCATAGCCAAGCTAAGCCATCCAAACCAGGCTCGAGGAGATTGTTTCAAGCTGTAAAGTGTTCGTCGTAGTTTACACACAACTCAACTAGAGGTCGCCTTATATCCTGGGGGAACATCCATGTAGATCTCCTCCTCAAGATCTCCATGGAGGAAGGCATTCTTCACATCTAATTAATGCAACGGCCAATCCAGGTTTGCTGCAAGAGATAACAGAACTCTAATAGTATTTAACTTGGCCATTGGTGAGAACGTCTCCTGATAATCTACCCCATACGTCTGAGTATAGCCTTTTGCTACTAGTCGTGCTTTGTAGCGCTCGATTGTTCCATCAACTTTGTACTTTATAGAGAATACCTATTTGCACCCTACTGTCTTCTGTCCTTCAGGTAAAGGAACAAGGATCCATGTCTCGTTCTTCATTAGTGCCTCCATTTCTTCCTTCATTACTTGAACCCATCTTGGGTCCTTTAATGCCTCGTCAACACTTGTAGGAATATGGTGCCACGATAGATTCTTCGCAAAGTTTTTAAGTGGTTCAGAAAGTCTCTCTGTAGAGACATAATTGGCAATGGGATATTTTGATTTTTGTGCCTCGATATCAAGTGAGTATCTATTCGGTGGAATACCACGATTATGCCTGCAAGGTAGCTCATAACCACAATTAACCTCGTTATTTGAGACAAGAGGTGTGGTAGGAGAACTTACCTCGGTGATATTCTCAGGAGACGGGTCGTTAGGCACTGAGGAGTGGGGGATACTATTGCAGCTTCAGGAGATATATTTGCAGCGTCAGGAGTATATCAGGAGACGGGTTGTTAACTGGTACAACTGTTTCTGTATTCTCAGTGCCACCAAACCAGTCAAACTTTAACCAATTTAGATCTTCATCTCCTGTCTCCTCCTGAAGAGAAGAATGAGATGCAGAGGAGAAGAAAGTGTCGGTCTCAAGGAAAGAAACATCCATAGTCACATAGGTGCGCCGAGTAGTCGGGTCATAACAGCGATAACCTTTCTGATGGACAACATATCCCAAGAATAGGCAGCGACGAGCACACGGGTCAAGCTTCGTGCGTTGATTTTTATGGAGATGAACAAAGGCAACACACCCAAAGACGCGAGGTGGAAGCATCAATGTCGTGGGTAAGGTGACATAGGCGGACAGAGTTTGCAGGGGGTCTTAACCTCGAGTACTTTGGAGGGCATTCGATTGATGAGGTGCACCGCAGTAGCCACTGCATCAGACCAGTAGGAGCGCGGAACGTGTGCCCCAAGTAGAAGTGCTCGAGTCGTTTCAAGAATGTGACGATTTTTTCGTTCGGCAATACCATTCTGCTGAGGTGTCTGAGGGCACGATGTCTCATGAATCAGTCCATGATGATTGAAATACTCACGGAACTGATGATTTAAATACTCGCCACCATTATCGAACCTAAGAATCTGAAGCTTAGCGGAGAACTGAGTTTAAATCATATCATGAAAAGATCGAAACATAGTAAAGACGTCATCCTTATGTTGTAATAAATATAGCCAAGTCATTCGAGTGCAGTCATCAACGAAAATCACAAACCAGCGGAAACTAGACAAAGTAGGCTTCGGAGAAGGCCCCCACACATCAGAGTGAACTAAAGCAAATGGAACTTCACTTTTATTCATACATGAAGGATAAGGTACTCGATGACTCTTGGCTAAAATGCAAGTCTCACACTTAAAATCCGAAACAGACAACCCTGAAAATAAATCAGGAAACAAATGCTGTAAATAATCAAACGAAGGATGACCTAACCGACGGTGCCAAAGCCAAATCTACTCCGCCTTGGTATCACATGACGGACCAACATGATGTACTCGGCCCATGCTGAAATCATCCATATAATAGAGCTCCCCCCTCTTAGTACCACGTCCAATGATCTCCTTCGAGAGAATATCCAGAATAAGACAAAATGTCAGGTAAATCAGTACGGTGCAATTGAGCTCTTTCGTAATTTGACTCACAGATATTAGCTTGTGAGAAAGGGAAGGCACAACTAAGGTGTTAGATAATGATAAAGTTGGTGATAACATTACAGTGCCAGCCCCTTTTACCGCAGAGATAACCCCATTGGCATTGGCAATACTAGCCCGCCAAGGAGGAGTATGTTGACAGAAATCCCGTGCATCGAATGTCATATGGTCAGTTGCTCCGGAATCAAGAATCCATGTGTTGCAATCATCACTGCTTTTAAACCCAAGTAGAGCCATACCTGTATTGGAGGTGGAGGATTCGGTCGAAATTAGGGACAAGTGTGGTTCTGTTGCTGCCACTGCAGCCTTACCAGTAATGACATCATTAGTGGCTCCATCACGCCTCTTCTTGGCTTGAAGATCATGCCACCAATCTGGATATCCATGTAATTTAAAGCATGTGTCACGGGTGTGCTTAGTGTTCCCACAATGAGAGCATTTGGTCCCCTCGGTATTATAGTCTTCTGCTTCTGATGTGGACTAACATTTGACCTGCTGCTGGTTAGAGACAAAGATCCACCATTAGAGGCAGAACTTGAGCCAGTCTTGACGCTTTTAGAAGCCAAGACTGCTCCGGGTGTGTCATCTGTGCTGCCAGTTGCTGTCATCACAGCCTGTCGGACGGCTTCGCGACGGACATGGGCATATGCTTGCTCTACCGTAGGGAAAGGTTGCATCTGTAATACTCTACTGCGGATATGGTCCAGGCGATCATCAAGGCCATCCAAGAAAACATACACCCTGTCTTCTTGAAGGATGAAGTTATAGTGTTGCACATCAATCGGGCATTCCATGGGATTTGGGTGACGAAAATTGATTTCTCGCCAAAGTCCTTGCAGTTCATTGTAGAACTTTTCCAGTGAACCACCAGCTTGCTTCAGTCTGCTTACACGCCGCCAGAGTTCGTAGACTTGGGAGGTATCACTTCCGTCAAAAAATGTGGTGGCAATAGCATCCCACACTTGTTTGGCGGTTGGATATCGAATGAAGGTGCTGATAAGGGAGGCTTCCATAGAGTTGATTAACCATCCTTTGACTATTGCATTGTTGGTTCGCCACCGCCTGAACGTGGAATCCGTTGGAGACGGCTGAGGAAAGTCACCATTGATATATCCCAATTTATCTTTGGCTACGATATACATCTCAACTACTTGGGACCAAAGAGCATAATTGGATCCATCCAATTTGATGCCAATCGGTGCAGCACCCACGTCTGTTGTCGGTGTCGAGATGGAGACTTTATTCAAAGCTTCAATCACCTTCATGGTCAGTTTCATCAGGGTAGAAGATGGAGACTCACCAAGGTTGGAATTAGTATCGGCCATGAGAGACGTATGGTGGGAAGACTTTAGTTTAGGAGGCTACGGATAGCAAGGAGTAGAGGATCAAACGTGCTTTGATACCATGACTATTTTTAGAGAATATTTTATGTATCTTTCATATTTCATTGTACAGATATGAATGCTACATATAGTAGTCTCCTATAGCCTATATTAGGCTACACGCATATATTACACCCCATTTACTCCTACAATCACTCTATCATACAACTCACGCCAACATTTACTCCTACAATCACTCTAACATACAACTCACGCCAACATCAATGACTATAAATTGCTTGAGGGTCGAAAAAATCACCCTGACCTTTTATGCCGACCAATGACTTTGGAGGTTGGTTTTGTTCGTCGACTTCAAGAGATGACATTGACCTCAGGTGCCTTAGAGGTCGGCCTCGGATACAGACCTTGGCCTCAGGTACCAACCTCGACCTCGGATATCAATCACAAACAACTCGGAATAGAAATACTCTTACAATATATAAAAATATGATTACCCTCCAAGATCTTTACCGAGGATCATACCGATCGAGAATATTCTCTAAGTTAAAGTCAAGACTCCAATACAGGCTCCTCAAATCAACTCAGATACGCAGACTATCTAGAAAGCCTATAAATACACCTACTGTCATGGCTAAAGGTACACAACAAATATCTCAATTCTATCACGCTATTGTGAGTCAATAAGCCTGACTTAGGCATCGGAGGGTTCCCGGCCTTAATCGGCGCCCCTAGTGCATTCTCTTATTCTCCATTAATTGCAGGTACTCAGCGGCTCGCAGGAGGTGAAGCAGGATCGATCAAATTTTTGTATCAACAATAAACATCCACTAACTATTCTCGGCCAATCAATTTAATGGTTCCAATCACCTGATTACACACTCCCTAGTATCGTATATCTGCGTTCATTAGTGGACACTATTCATGTTCCAAGGCATTTGCACTCTTAAAATCTATATCATTGAGCCCTAGCTCTCTGCTACTCAAGATTCTTAGAGATTATAGGCTCTCTCTCTCTCTCTCTCTCTCTCTCTCTCCATATGGGGTCTTCTATTTCTATTTAGGTCTAGACTAATGCCCTACACCAACTTCCCTACAATACATGTAACCCATACAAAGTGTTCATTTGATACTTGCAATGAAGACTATAACAGTGTTGCTTAATAACTATGTAACATTTATAGTATGCATTTGTTTTGTCAGCTCATAAAAAGACGTCAACTAAAAAATTAGGTGAATAAAAGGTAATGAAAATGATAAGGATTTGTCAACTACCATTTCCTTCTCATTTTCTCTTATTATTTGTAGCACATGCTTGTGTGTAACCTCTTCTTTTCCATTTATTTCTCTTGACTTTTTTTTTTCCCCTCACTTTTAGCTTTATACCTCGTATAGGCTGAACATACGCCCTGAAGGCACAATACTAACTAGGGGTGACTAAAAAAAAGCTAAACATTCTGCTAGAGGACAGTGATTTTGTCAGGAACTCCGTCTGACATACAATAGCCCTTGGCCATTGAGGCAGATCCATATCCCAGGTGGACCACACCATAAGAAAAAGTGGTGATTGAACGATCACCGTTAAAAAGTTCCTATGGCCATTAAGGTCTAGATGGATGAATGGAAAATACAAACTTTTGTGGTAAACCTGAGATTTGTATCTGCCTCATTTTTGGGCTAATGCCCTAAAATGAGTTGGAAAGATGGATGGAGCCCACGTATCCAGCAGCTAGTAACTAACAACTGTCAGTATGCAATCCAAGTCGCATTTTGACCATGTCACATCCAGAAGGTGATTCTTTTTATTTTGACCGTTCATATCATAGATCTCCCTGATTGAGGACAGAGGGGGCCATGATAATCTGAAAAAAATGTAACATTCTACAGAACCTTTAACTGCAACTGTTTTGACCCCTGTGAGTTCCGTATATGTTATTTGTCTTTGTACTTCGCACATGATGAACGGTTTGGATGGACTATACAGACCAAAATGGGCCCCATATATAAACATATGGTTTGTGTCACATCCTTTTGTTCCGTCTATTGAGGCCCACCTGAGTTGTTCGTCTGGCTTTTATTTTATACCCAAGGCCCAATATACAGAGTCTCTATCTGTCTATCTGATGGACGGAATGGATGTAGGCCTGCAATATGGTAGGCCCAATATCATACCGTTCTGTTGGGGGCCTTGCACAAAACCTTAGGATATAGCCTCCTCAAACAAACCAGAATTATGGATAATAAAGCAATGAAATAAATCAAAGCATAAATCACACACCACACAAGAGATTTTTACGTGGAAAACCCTCAAAGAGGTAAAAACCACGGGGCCTCGTCCAGATCAACAATCCACTATGAAGTAGAACGTTACAACCTTCTTCACTCATGCAGGAGTGTATAAACAATAAGAGAAACAAAGAAAACTGTAACGTCCGACATTGAAAGCCTTGAAAACCATAACCTAAACGTATATAATCCGCACCTTACGCTGGTAAACATGTAATGGATTCGTTTTAGACACTTATTCTTTGTCAACGGTGGATTGACAACCTATAGCATGAATTAGGTTAGTTTTTTCATAACTTACACTATCTGAAATCCTAAAACAGATTAGGGTTAGGTTTTCCTACCCAAGTACGTTGTGGGAAACGCCGGAGTTATGATATAGATAGGGTTGCTAAGTGCGTGGAGCTACGGGATCAAATCCCAGGATGAATCTCCAACTCTCTCTCTCTCTCTCTCTCTTTCTCTCTCTTTCCTTTCCTTTTTCGGAGAGATCTCACCGATTACGAGGACATAGAAGCGCTGAGATATAGATTGCGCAGTAGATAACCTCCACGAGCATAATCTCTCTTCTATAAGCTTCCTCTCTCTCTTTTCTTCTCTCTCTCACCTTTGATAGCCCTAAACCCTTTAGCAAATCCCTTGTAAAGCTTTAAGAAACCCTTTTGTCATTTCCTAGAAAGCCTCAGGAACTCCTATTTAAAGTTTTAGGAAACTCCTTTCTGCATCCCAGTTGCGAAAGGACTTGCGACACGAAATCCGCGCAAAATTACGAAACGAATCTGCGTATCTTCGACTGGTCGAACCGAGTTCACGACCGGTCGAGAGCCACCTACGACTGGTCGAGCACCTCCTTTGACTAGTCAAGCACCCCGAAGAAAAATAGTCCACAGTCGATGGACTTTGAGTCGTGCCACGACTCGATTCCACGACTAGTCGACCACCAGCCTTCGACCGGTTGAGCAGGGCTCACGACCGGTCCACGACGGGTTAAAAAACCCATCACGTTCTTGTGAGAACCCACCAATTAGGGGGAGTTGCTTGTGATATGTATGAATCAACGTGGTGTATTTGAAGATCTGGAGATTTGTACGGATAAGATTTTTTCGATAATCACAGTTGGAGCATATCATATGGTGTTGTGTGTTGCTTGAGCGGCCGATGAAGAAGCAATCGTGTGAAAGCGGTTATATGATAGGTGACAAGAGGAGAAGTAAAGAAGTTTAAAGTGGTGGTGAATGGTTATGGTAATCCTTGGAACGTGAGAAAGATCTAGATGGCTAGATCAAAGCTATAAATAGATGAATGAATGTAAGAAGAAAAATGGTCTCATACTTAATCAAATCAAAATCTATCTTTCAATTACTAGTCAATTTACATTCTATAGCATAATCCTTTAATTTTTCTGTCGAATAAATTACATTTCTTAGTATAATCTGTTACTTTTCAACATGCTATTTACATTCCGTAGTGTAATCCGTAACGTGAATCAAGTAGTTGGTAACCTTTAGTTGTAATTTGAGTTCATGCTCGTGCACTGGATTCGATTTATCAATCCGAAATATGTTTCGTGGCAATTCTCCACGGTTGATTGTAAAAATATCTCTTCCCATTTCATTTTATCTATATCGAAAAATCATTTCGTCCAGAAGGAAAATGTGTAACCCATCATCAGAGGACGAACCCTATCATCTAAATATTGCCTGATCTGATTTTACACATTGAGCGAGTGACTGAATAGGCGATCTCCTCAGATCATGGTCATACACTACGTGTTTGCCTATCTTGGCGCTTGGGATAATTCGGTTTGCATGGAAGCCGCAATATCAATTCCAGCAAACCCGCACCACATACCGCAAAAAACCAGAAGCATCATCAACACACAGGTGGGGCCTACAGTTGATATTTCGGGCAAAATCCCCCCAGATTGGAAAAATCTTGGACCTTTGATATGTAGGAATAAACAACTTACAATACCAACACTCCAAAGAAAAGCAAATGCTATATATCTAGGAACATGATCTTCCCCATTGGTGGAATTTTTTGTGCATGGGGCATCCATGGAGAGGCCCATCACATCAACGGTTTGGGTCGCTGAATCGTGTGGCCGAAAATATCGTAGGAAATGGAAACCAAAGCTAGGTGGCACAAATAAGGACAGGTGTGATGGGTCCCAAGTCAACTAGCTCCAGTAGTCACTTGAATTATTATCATTGATTAGTGACAACGTCCTAAAAGTTTAATGGGCCCAGCCCGCTTTGTGAGAAAAAAAATTCGACAGCGGATTAGGTTAGACCTCGGATATACCGCGGTTGGTGGGATCCCTGACCGTGGGGCCCACCTTGATGTATGTTCTTTATATCCACACCGTCCATCCGTTTTGAAAACTCATTTTAGGGCATGTTCCTAAAAATGAAGCAGATCGAAATCTCAGGTGGACCATGATACGGGAAAGCGGTGATCGAACATTAAAAGCTTCTCATGGCCCATAAGTCTTGGTTCAAGCTGATATTTGTGTGGTCTCTTCGTACAGGTCTTTGTGACCTTATCAACAGGTTGGATGGAAAATAAACATTCCGGTGGAACATATGAAGTTTTTAATGGTGAGGATTCAATCACTACTGTTTTCTGTGGTATGGTCCACCTAAGATTTGGATTTGCTTTATGCCCTAAAATGAGCTATCAAAATGGATGAACGAGATGTGCATGTAAGGCACGTACATCACAGTGGGCCCCACAGTTAGGGATCCACCCGCTGCTGAAAAAATCAAATGATGACATGGTTGCGATGTCGTAAATGAACAGGTCGACTATTTGATCCGAACCGTTGGGACCCAACAAACTATCTCATCCGATCCATTCTAATGGTTTCTTTTCGATGAAAGTCTAGTGACTGTACCCATTCATAGTGACAGATCTTGTTCCAAGGAATTTCTTGCTTCAGAATTTCCCGGGAGATTTTTAAAGGGTGCTTGAATTGTAAGTTACTTTCGATAAGCTACTTGATTTCTACTTATTAAACTGAAGTGATTAAATAACATTAAATAAAAAGGTACTTATAATTGATCATAAACAAGCTTACTTATCTCAAATAAGTTGCTAATCTACTGTTGTAAGCATAAAAAGTAACTTCTTTGGTGGTATCCAAACGGGTCCTTAAATTCTGAGGGTTTTCTCCAGATATTATTGGAAAAAATCCCACTAAAAATTAAAACTAAAAAAATTATTATTATAAATCAAATAAACAAATTTTAAATATATAGTTAATGACAAATTAGTTAATTTTCATAAATATCATTATATTAAAATTACAAAAACTATTAATATTTTAGCTGTACTAGGTCGATGTCGAGAACATGACATCATCTACAGATACCCCCCCTCCCCCCCCCCCGAAGATAAATGTAGAAGGATTACTCACCACATCCCAACAGGGGTAATGAAAATGAAAACTGACAACTTTGGCTGTTCAACGGGAGCGCTCCTTGGCTGCGACCCAAACTGGCAATGTGGGTGAGACCCTGACCATAGGGGCCCACCTCGATGTACGAATTGTATATCCACACCACACATCTGTTTTTTCAGCTTATTTTAGGATACGGTCACAAAAATGAAGCAGATACAAACTTCAGGTGGGCCGCACCACAGGAAACAGTGGTCATTGAACGCCTACCATTAAAAACTTCCTAGAGTCCACCCTAATGTTTATTGACCATCCAACCTGTTGTTAAGGTCACACTGACCTGGATGAAAGGAAAAAAAAAAACGAATATCAACTTGAACCAAAACTTTTGTGGCCCACAAAAGGTTTTTAATGGTCAATAAACACTGTTTCCTGTGGTGTGGTCCACCTGAAATTTGTATCTGCTTCGGTTTTGGGACCTTGGCCTAAAATAAGCTGGAAAAACAGGTGCACAGCTTGAATATACAATGCATACATTGAGGTGTGCCCCTACAGTCAAGGTCTCACCCACATTGCTGCTTCCGAGCAGCCAAGTCTCGCTCATTCAACTGCCAGCACATTTAACATTCCTATGAAAAACTACACTCCTGACCAAAAGACATTTCCTGCTGGAATGTGTAGTTCACCATTTCCTTGGGATCCCATGCTGGTTTTTGATGTGTCCTCATTTTGGCTTTTGTTTCCAAACACCCACTAGGGGCCTGTTGGGTAAGATGCCTGAAAACGAGTCTGTCTCATTTTGGTTAACCATAATTACTTATCAGAGATCATACTTCTTTTTTGTAAGGATTAAAAATAATCTTGATAACCAACAACCGTGATCTCTAATACATAATGATGATTAACTAAAATGAGATTAACTCAATTTTAGGTGTCTACCAAACATGCACTAAGGCAATCTTGGGCAGGAAATCGAACACCATTAGGAGGTTCCTATCCCCCTAGGAGACGAATACCACCACCCCAAACACTCCTTAGGAAGGGAAAGCACTCTCAACCCCCACTGTGCAGAAACAATTGCAATACCTGTCCTACTTTTACTACAAGGTGAGGTGAGATTGCACCTGCAACGTCATGGTGGCGATACTAAGCACCATCTAACTGAGCTAGGGGCTCAACCCTAGTTCAGAATCCAGAACGAGTAGAACCCACAGATGATAATTCACAGCAACCTAACTGTCATTTTGCTGGTTTTTATAATTTTTTGTTCACGTCTGCTCTGAACCTTTGGGAGTGGATTCTGAGGGGACGCCCTAAAACAAGTGTAATCTGACCAATCTAAAAGCTGAAATGGGAGTTCTAAGTACATATCTTCCTCAAATATGGGCTGATAAAAGGTGCATTGGGATGTTCTTGGGGTGACTGACTCGTATCAGTAGGCACCAAAACTGATACATATCAGTTTCAGACATGGTTTTAAACATCATCCTAGTTGATACAGGATCGAAACAGACAAAAACCAGGTGCGTTGTACTGGTCTGTCTCCTGGCGAGTCGCACTCTGAAACTGTTACTCAAATCCATGGTTTTGGACAACACTACATAACTTGCTCCATCTGCCTGATCGTTACTGTAATCTGTAACGAATGTGACAGTTTTCAGCATCTGCAGAACCTGCCACAAAATGGGGTTGTCAGACAGATGCGCATATGGTCTGTGGAGTCCACAAGTTCTTGGGAAAGCCTTGGCGAAGCTGGGAAGAAGTCTTTGGTCCCGGTGCTTTCCCAGTTATTATAGCAAAGCTTAAGGGTAGATCTGTCTCACTCAATAACCTAAAGAAACCAAGGTCTATCTATTCTTCAAGTTCTCACAAACATCTAAAGAAAAAATGACAAAATAGAGCTAAGCAGCAGGTGTGGAGTACCAGCTATGCAGAATACAATACAAGCATCTAATAAATTACTTAACATGTAACTAGTGTAAGTATCGGCAGAATATAAGAGGATTCAAATATGCAAAGTAATCAATATGGGTCCATTTGTGAAGTTGGACATTCAATTCCGAGTTTCCAACTTCAAGCAGTAGAATGGAAATCCACCAAGTAGCCAATCAGAAGACGAAACAGCTGATCGACACTGGAAATGAATTAAACATGATTTCATCTGATTCTCATAAAGTTAGTTCCAATCAACCATGCTGCTGTTTTCCACTAAATGAAGGTACAGGCAAATAGCATCTTGTTTTGTCCCAATGGTGATCTTTTGAAACAGATGCATATTGTGCTGATCTTTTATAAAGCATGCATGCCTACTTCGGAATGCGACACCAACAGCTCAGCTGCACTTAACATGAATCTGACCAAGGAAGCTCACTAGCTTCCCACATAATGGCCCAGGATTCAGTTTCAATCATTTATCAAACTATCACTAGATTCACTACTAGCTTCTTGCTTTTGCAATTTACTGCATCCGACCCAATGAAAGCATTGCATCTGATATCAGACCCGTAAGCATGTACAGCACCTTACACAGCACCCCCATTTAACTGGCCAAAAGATTCTGCGAGGTCATCTCTAGGCTTGTTGAAGGAATGTTGCATTTCATTAATGGTGTGATGCTCATGCCCAGGTATTCAAATTGAGGCATATATTAAGTCCTTCAATGGCTTTTTCTTGGATTTAAGCCTGTGATCATGTTGGCAACCAGGTTCTCCACTTCTCCTCTCTCATGAAGATGATGAGCCTCTCAGGTATAAGGAGATCCTACCCTAGGGAATGTATAGGGTCATTGGCATACAATTCAGCTTCTTCCGTAGATCTGAAGGGCTCCGTCCAGTTGCACTCTATCTATGCAAGCAAACCATCTTTGCCGTTGCCTCAGCATGACCTAAAACCCCATCTCCAATATGCCAACAATCTTATTTTCTTCTCCAAGCATCTGTTTCTCAAACTCTCAAACATTCTCCACCGAGAATAGTTTGCTACTTGAAGTTGACATATAGCCTTCAAGTCCATCAGCAAAGGATAAGCTATTGATGCAGGAATTTTTTCTGAGCCAAACAAGAAGAAACAGAAAGAAGCAAAAAGAAACTGATCTGTCAGTGCCAACACTTTTTAGAGGGAGGCTTGAGTAGATCCTCCAGCAAGGGCAACCCTAGAAGCCCCAAATACACACACCAAAGCCATCTATGGGAAATATCTCAAAACTTGTAAGTAATTATCCTCAACCTCAAAAATACCTCAAAAGCTAGCTCAATAAGGGTCACAATGGGACACCCATGCCATGCCACCTGAAAGCAACTTGCTTGAGTCACTATGGGATTTGAAAACAGAAAACCTCTTCTCCCATCATCTGTTCACAGTCGCTTTCATTGGATCTTAAAACCTAAAACATACTAAAAATTCATCATAACTTTTGCCATAAATCTTTCAACCAGATTCTGATCTTGAAAAGATGAAATATCTTGTAAATATAAAGAGCAATCTTTGTCTTTCTCGTAAAAGGCCTTCAAAGCTAGCTACAGATGGGTCACAATATGATCCACACACTATCTTATGCCTCCTAGAGGCAACTGCCTTGAGTCATGGTATTTGAAAACAGAAAAGTTCCTTTCCCATCATGCATTCGTAGTCACTTTGATTGGATCTTAAAACCTAAAACACATTCAAAATGAGTCATAAATCTCGCCATACGTCTTGAACCAGATTCTAAGGTTCAAAATGATGAAATATCTCAAAATGTAAAAATTAATCATCATCAATCACAAAAAGACTTTCAGAGCTAGCTAAAGATGAGTCACAATGGGATCCATATGTTATGTCATGCCCTCCTGGAAGGCAACTGCCTTGAGTCGCGATGGGATTTCAAAACAGATAACCTCATTTCCTATCATGAGTTCATAGTTGTTTTGATTGGATCTTATAACCTACACAACTGCCTCAAGTCATAACGGGATTTCAAAACAGCAAACCTCCTTTCCTATCATCAGTTCATAGTTGCTTTGATTGGATCTTAAAACCAAAAACCCATTCAAAATTCATCATAATTTTCGCCATAAAAATCACCCAACCAGATTATGCTGTTCGAAATGATGAAATATCTCAAAATGTAAAAAGTAATCACCATCGATCTCGGAAAGACCTTCAAAATTAGATAAAGAAGAGTCACAATGGAATCCACACGTTATGTTATTCCTCTTGGAAGGCAAATGTCTTGAGTCAATCTCATAATCATCGTCTAACCCTCATCCAACTAACTGGGCTCAGCTACACGAATCCTGTTGCAACATCACTCTACTAAAGGCCATAACTTAGACCATAGGTCATCAATTCACTTTGATTGGATTTTGATTTGTGAACTACTGTCACAATCAGATTTAAAAACACAAAACCTCTTTCCCATTTCGTTCATAGTCTCTCTGATTAGATCTTGATTTATGACCTCTGGCTTGTATAATTCACCCACAAACATCCTCAGATTCTTAGTTTGAAGGTCTGTCGCATCAGATTGCATCAACTATCTAGCCAAGGTGGATGAGGACAATATTAAGACCTATAGAAACATTCTTGGACATCAAATCTGCAATTTTTCAGCCGAATGAGTGGCTTTCCTCTAGATAGTGGAACGCCTTTGCTCAGATAGATAGCTCTACCATATGTGTTTTAAAAAATACACTTTCCTTTTAGAGAGAAAAGAAAGAAGATCACGGGCATGGAGATGTGCTCTTGTGCAACTGATATGAATCTCTTTGTAGACAGGACATCTGTAATGAAGGAAAGGTTAGCAAGGTGTATGACAGTGTGGGAGATCGAACAGTGTGGTTCCCTATTTTTAGGGGGGGACCTTAGAGAGGAAATCTGGTCAAATTACCAGGACTACTAGAAGGTGTTAAGCCTGCAATCAGCTTGTGCAGAACAGTAAGGTGTGCAAATGGGCAACAACCAGGAGCTATACGGTCAAGTCCTTTTATGGGAATAGCATTGTTATGGAAAGTGAATGCTCCACCTAGAGTTGTGTTCTGATAGTTAGTGGGTCAAAATAAGATTTTCACAGTTGATCATTCGTGAAACAGCCAGAAAAGTATTATCAATGGCTGTTGCATGTGCCTAAGGAATGCAGAACCTGTAGACCACTTATTCATTCACTGCATGTTCGCTACCACTATATGGGGGTGGTGATTTAGCCAGTTAGGTCTGATGTGGTCAATGCTGGCCTCAATTGTCTTGATCCTCGAGGCAAGGATGGGCAGACTTTAGGGGGTAAAAAGTGGAAAGTGTAGAATCTTTGCTTCCTAGAGGTTCTGTGGTCGATTCAGAAAGGAAGAAACATCAAAATTTTAATAATAGATCAGAGGCAGTAGTTATGGTAACGAACTAATGATAAAATCCAGATTTATGTTTCCCCCTGGGCGAGATCCTCTAGGAGTTGCAATGGGTCGAATTGAGGATATTGGAGGGAGTTAGGAAGGTTTATGTTGTAAAGTAGGTGTCAGAGTTTAGCAGAAGAGAAGTCAAATAAAAGATGTTTGCAAAACAAAGCTCAGGAGGTGTGTTTTCAGGAAACGAAGGTTCAAAACTTTAACAGAAAATTGCTGGGTACTTTGTGGGATGTTAAGAATGTTGACCGGGTGGCCATCGATGCACTGGGCAGATCGGAGGGTGTAGTAGTAGCGTGGGACTTGCTAGCCTGGACCAACATAGATTGGTGGGGAGGGTCTTTTTTTTTTTTTTTCTTTCAGTTTATGTGGTTTTGAAGGAGACTTCATCAGATTTTTGCTGGCTATTCACTTCTGTTTATGGCCCGAACCTGGAAGAGAGAAGAAAGGAATTCTGGGATGAGCTGACGGCATCAAGATCCAGATTTAGTGGTCCTTGGTGTATATGCGGAGATGTCAATATTACCAGCTTTTCAGCTGAAAGGTTAAACGGAAGCAGGGTAACAGCAGGTATGAGGGCCTTCTCAGATTGGATTGATTTGCATGGGCTGTCTGATCTTCTGATTCAAGGAGGAAAATTTACCTGGTCTAATGGGCAATCTAATCCGGCTATGTCCAGATTGGACAGATTCTTAGTCTCATCAGAATGGATCGAAAAATTCCCTCTTATATCTCAGCGTGCTCTCTTGAGGCTTATTTCCGATCATTTTCCAGTGATGCTTGCAATGGACGAAGAAAATTGGGCCCCAAAACCTCTTAGGTTCGAGCTCTCTTGGCTTCAAAATGAAGGTTTCTCTCAATTAATTAAATATTAGTGGAGCTCCTTTGAAGTAGAGGGGTTTGCGGACTTCAGGCTTTGCCAAAAACTCAGGCTGCTCAAAGAAAAAATTAAGATTTGGAAAACATCTGATCTTAGTAGGAGGGAGTTGGAGACAGCCGGCATTCTATCAGATCTTCAGGTTCTCGATTCGAAGACGAAAGAAGGTGATCTCTAGATGAAAAATCTAAGAGAATTCAGCTCACTCAGATTTATTCGGCAAGGGTTTTGGAAGATGAAATTAAATGGAAGCACCCATTGCGAAGTGTGTGGATCAGAGAAAATGATAATTAAAAAAAAAACAAAAAAAAAAAAACAAGTTCTTTTACAGTATTGCTAGTGCGTGCACTGGATTTAACAAAATCAGCAGCTTATTGATTAATGAGGAATGGATAGAAGATAGATCGTCTTGCGGAAGAGGTTACTAGCTTCTATTTCGATCTTCTCCGTGGGGAGGATTGGAATAGGCCGAGATTGGACCGCTGCAGTTCAAGAGGCTTACGGATGTTGAAGCTTGTTCCATCGAATCGTCGTTGTCCTTGGAAGAGGTTAAAATTGTTGTGGATTCGTTGGGAAGAGATAAAGCTCCTGGCCCAGATGGGTTTCCATTGGCGTCCAAATTTTTGGGGAGATGGTCAAATTGGGCATCATGGACTTCATTGTTGAATTCTTCGAGAGGGGTTGTTTGTCGAGAGATCTTGGGGCTTCCTTTATTGCTTTAGTTCCAAAATTTTCAGAAACAGATTCTTTGAAGGACTTTAGGCCCATTACTCTCTTGGGAGGCCCTAATAAGATATTGGCCAAAGTCTTCCCATCTCGCTTGTGAGGGGTGTTAGGAAGCATTATTTCCAATAATCAAAGCGTTTTCATCCCGGGCCACTAGACTCTCGATAGCGCCTTAATTGTGCAAGAATGTCTGGATTACAAGCATAGATCGAGAAATAAAGGTATCCTCAGCAAGTTGGACCTAGAAAAGGCATATGATCATGTCGATTAGGGGTTCCTGGATTATATGTAGCAGCACCTTAGGTTCGGTATAAAATGGAGAAGATGGATTAGGGAATGTGTAGGATCAACGCAATTTTCAGTTTTGCTCAATGGATCTTCCAAAGGCTTCTTTAAGAGTCCTAGAGGCATTCGCCAAGGTGATCCATTATCTCCTTTCCTTTTTGTCATTATTGTTGAGGGTTTGGCAAGACTGCAAGATAATGATCAGGAGGAAGGTATTATTATGGGCTTCAAAGTTGAAGGTATGGCTTTTCCGATCTCACACATCCAATCTGCGGATGACACTCTATTATTTTGCGACGCTAAGCCAACTATGGTGGATAATTTGAGAACTATATTTCACAGCTTTGAGGTGGGTTCGAGATTAAAGGTTAATATCACTAAAAGTAAGATGTTCAAAGTGCATATGAAGGAAGAGGAAATTCAAATGTTGGTGGATATCTTTGGCTGCACGGTTGGGGGGAGCTCCTGATCAATTTTGTGAGCCCTCCTTTATGCATTGGTAAGCCAGCGAAACACCTGTGGGATAAGGTGATCGAAAGGTTCGAAAAGTACCTGGTGATATGGATGTGTCGGTATCTCTCTCTAGGTGGTCATATTACGCTTATCAAGGCAGCCCTCTTGAACCTTCCCCTATATTTTATGCCAGTCTTCAAATGCCTAGCCTCGGGGTTTTCAAGGCTTGAGAAATTAAGGCAAGATTTCTTGTGGCACGGAGTGGAAGATAAAAAGAAATTCCATCTTGTGTGTTGGAACAATGTTTGCAAGTCTTTCGAGGAAGGAGGGGTGGGTATTAAAGATCTTAAAGCTATGAATTTGGCATTGTTTGGGAAATGGCTTTGGAGGTTTGGGAAAGAAGTCAGGGCGCTTTGGAAAGAGGTTATCAAATGCAAGTATGGATGCTCGGAGGATGGTGGGTGAACTAGGGATTCTTCTTCTTATAGAATGTCGGCTTTGTGGAAAGGCATGATCAACTCTAAGTCAACATTTATTAAAGGACTTGGATTTTCTCTTGGGAATATAGAGAGAATATGTTTTGGGAAGATGTGTAGTAGGAGTTTCTCCTTTGAAATATGATTTTCCTTGGATCTTTCGTCTCACCCCGGACCCATCTATAGCAGTTTCATATTGCTTTTCTTTTGTTGGGGAAGAGGTAGTGTGGGACCATCTTTGTAGGCACTATTTGCGCTACAAGGAGGTAGAAGAATTTGTAACCCTTCTTAATCGTATCCATTTATGTTTCCCGGATCCTTCCTCTTTGGATAGTATGCTTTGGAGACTTGACAAATCCGGCGGCCTCTCGATTCAACCTTTCTACACTTTCCTTACTCTAGGAGGCATGTCTGGGGAAGGGGCGCACACAAAGTATGTTTGGCATTATCAAGTCCCTCCCAAGATAGCTGCGTTCAGGTGTTAGTATGTAGAAAGACAGTGTTGACTTTGGATAACCTTTGTAAAAAAGCGATGATTCTTCCGAATATTTGTTTATGTTGCATGGGAGACGAGGAACCGATCATCTTTTCATACATTGCCGCTTTATTGGTCTAATTTGGACAGACATCTTATCTTGTTTTAATGTAATGTGGTCTCCTCCGTCATCCATTGGAGATCTTTTGGAAGCTTGGCACGAAGTGAGCATTGGGAAAGAAAGGCCGCCTTTATGGAGAATTTCTTTGCTCGCGGTCTGGTGGTCCGTTTGGGAAGAAAGAAATGCTAGGTGCTTTAGAGGGGAAAGTAAGTCAGCGGAGGGTGTCTCCCTTAGGGCTAGAATGCTCATTGTTGAGTGGGCCTCAATCAGTGATAAGCTCAAGGGATGTAATTTTCTCTTTTTTGGGGTTGTAGCTAGGTGGCCATCTCGGCGGCTTGGCGCTTTCTTGCTTATTTTGTTTTGGCTTTTAATAAAATTCAAGTTATCTTTCCAAAAAAAAAAATTGTAGGTGTCAGAGTTTACCCTTGCTGGGAGTATTGCTTTGCCCTTTCGGGGTCTCATTCTTAATAAATGTGCTTTACCAATTCTTAAAAAAAAAAACACTCTTTACTGATGAAGAGTTTTCTGTTAGGGTCTGTTTGGTTTACCATAAATGCATGTAAACAAACAATTATGACAAGTGCTACTTATTTGCTTAAAAGACGAATTTCACCTCAAAAAACGAGCGAAACTCAACCTTGTAATAGGTGGGGCCCACCATGATGTGTATGCTATATTCATGCTGTTCATTTTTCTTTTCAGATCATTTTAGGGCAAGAGCCCAAAGAAGAGGCAGATCCAAAGCTCAAGTGGACCACACCACAGACAACAATGAGGATTGGTCGCCTACCATTGAGTCCTTCCTAGGGGCTACAGAAGTGTTGGATCTGCCTCATTTTTTGAGCTCATGCCCTGAAATGATCTGACAAAATAAATGGACGGTGTGGATGAAACACATACATCATGGTGGGGCCCACAGAGGTTACTGACGCAATCTAGTTTCTTTTCAGGAATGGTACCTGTCAACATCAGCAATTATCAAGTAAACTATCATTACTTATTTACTACCAATTTACATGCATTTACCGCTAACCAAACAGGCCCTTGGAAAAAAACAAAACTGGAAGACAATAACATTGTGTGAAACCCTATCAAATTCAACGCCACATTCCATATCAAAATATCTAACATACCAGCATATAGGAAAAGAAAGGGATCAAAGAGTCACTTGAGATAGTGACGATGAAGAGATGAGCACATGTTAGATAAGGAAAATAAAGCAGGGATCCTATGTGAGGAAACAGAATGGATACCGTAAGTCTACTCTCATTTTAAAAAAAAAAAAAAAAAACATGGGACTATTCGTGAAAACAGTCAAGGACTTGCCTCTTTGGACTGTCCAGGCTACTTCTGTAAAGGAGATTTTATCTAATTTCACATTTTCTTCTTTGATGCATGGATCATTTTAATAAAGAAAAAGGAAAATACAAAACAACTGCCAAAAAAAAAAAAAAAAAAATGAAAAATGAAAAACCACAAAATATACATCCCCACAGTAGCCCTGGCCAACCACCTTCCTATTCTCTCTAAACAACATACAGCCCTGCACAGCCGATCAGCAACTACGTTGGCACAGCGGAGAACATGACACATGGAGCACAAGAGAGCAGAGCATAAACCGGATGCCTCCTTGATCATATTCACCACATCCCATGGACATTTTCCATTAGCCAACCATCTCATCGCAATACTGGAATCCCTTTTAAAAAATCAGAGATTATAGCTGAAGGGAATGAAAGTCATTGAAGCAGAATGGTGAGAAAGGCCAGGACCAAACCTACATTAATGCCTCAAGCAAGGCGAGACAACAGGAATGGATGACAAAGAGGGAAAGTTCAAAAAGTCATTTTAGTGAGTAACGATGAACAGGTGAGCACGCACTAGATAGGGAAAAGAATGCAGAGATCTTTTTTTTCTTTTCTTTTCTTTTCTTTTCTTTTCTTTTCTTTTCTTTTTGTTTTTGAAGGGGAAGAAAGCAGGGGTCCTATTTGAGGAAATGAAAAGGACACCTATAAATCTATTCTCATAAATAACATTCATGTGACTCCATGAAAGCAGTCAATGACTTGCCTCTTGGAGAGAGAAAAGTCCTCTTCAGACTGTCCACTTGTCCCGGCTTTACTCTCCTATAGTTGACCTTATCTAATGTCCCACCATATTACACATCAACACATCCTACTAAAAAAATCCAGAGATCTAGCTGAAGAGATTCGAGGTCATTAAAGCTGCAACATACTGAATCACCAGGCCATGCCCATTTCAACGCATTAAGCAACATGAGACAGCTTGACTGAATGGCATAGTGCCATAGACAGACCACCTTCACTCAGCTGGATGGTATAGCAAGATGCTCCTTTAGCATAACATGAATATAGGCCTCAAGGAACAAATATCTTAGAAAGATTGTGAACTATTGGAAACAACTGAAAATCACAGAATCCAAGACATTTCAGAAATAAACTAGACAAACTGTTTTTGGGAGGCAAAATTCCCTAATATTTAGTATAGAGAAAACGGAAGGCCTGAATTTCAGGAAGAGAATAAGGATATAGCACTGAAATGAATGACAACCAACTGACAAGAAGAAAGACCAATGGAGATGCATAAAATGGGATCAAGGTGGCAGGGGACTGCAACAGGAGAGCTGTTACCTGGGATTAGTCAGACCTGATAACACATACTATCTGTACAAAGATTGAAGAGAAGGGAAAGGAGCTTGTTCATAGAGGCAGCAGCTTCATCTAGGTACAAGTCTACAAGATATGGGGAAGCCAAATAATGTTGGGTAGCTTGCATGAGATCATGGAATTAGGAGCCTTAACAATGGATGATCCTTGAGATAGCAATTTCTAATGAGATCCCATTCCGAGGCATGCTTACCTATAATTTTGGCAAAAATAGAAAAACGGCTATTCCAGTATGAGGCTCTATGATTACCTATAGCTTTGGCACAAATAGAAAAATGGCTATTCCAGTATGAGGCTCTATGATTACCTATAGTTTTGGCACAAATAGAAAAATGGCTATTCCGGTATGAGGCTCTATGATTACCTGTAGTTTCAGTATGAATAGACAAATGGCTTCTCTGTAATGCTTTTTTCTTGGATTCATAGCATAACTGAACTCTAGAGAGCTTAGAAAATATGTTGTATTCAAAGAATAGTGCATCCATCATTAACAAGCTTCTATCTGAAAGAAACAATACCCAATAGATAGAAGTGACAAGCACTAGGAGCAAGATAAGTAAGCTACAGACGACTCAGCAAAGGTTAGAAACCAATGCCAATCACAGTCTGCAATCCATTATTACTAACATCACCCAGAAACCCAGTTATTTTTTTGTGATTCCACAACAACCCCAAAATCCATCAAAACCAGAGCTCAAGAACTCTGAATTTGGCAAAGTGCAAATGAAAGAAGAACGTCCAAAACCTCCTCAGACTCAAAAATGCAATTCCAGAAAGAACTCAATTACCAGTAATATATTGACAATTTTGAGAGCAAATAAACCAGATACCACAATGGTTAAACCAAAGAGATTTTAATTGATAGGCTGGCAGGGTGTGTGAACCAAACACATGCACTCAGGCATAGTACATGGGCAGGTACCTGCACATAAATCACTGAAAAAGTGCCCCCTGTAGATGGGACATAGCCCCAAAATATGATTGATTGGAGAACCATACCCTTAGATTGATAGACAATCTTCTGTTAACTTCAGACTGTTGACTGTTTTCATTTTATCCATCCATCACATGTCGACAGGCCAGCGGGACATAGCCCCAAAATATGATTGATTGGAGAACCATAACCTTTGATTGATGGACAATCTTTTGTTAACTTTTAACTGTTGACTGTTTTTCATTTTATCCATCCATTATATGTCGCCAGGCCAGTTAGGATTATCCATTTAGTGTCAGTTTTTAGGTTTACAGCTCATCTATGGCAGGTCCATGATTTGGAAGCTTAGATTGACGTACATACATGCCACACTGTGCGCATGAGCATGGATCATGACGCTTTGCATGAGCATCAAAGTTTTTTTCTCTAATTCGAAAACATTATCTCAAGCAGTGTTTTAAATAGCTACACTACGTAGTGTAGCATGGCCTTAACGCTACATAGGTCATGACGATAGGTTGCATGTAGCCTACGCTACATGATAATTTGCATACGCTACATGCTATGTAGCTCACATGATGTTTTCAATGACTTGTTACATTTTTCCATTTCCAATAAAAATTAGTTAACCTTTTTTTAATGCTTTTAGTAAAATAATATTTTAAAAAAATATATATTAAATCAGTTTCATTGATCTTTCTTTACCTTTATACTTAATCATTGCCCTTTCCTTTTAATTTAGGTTCCATTTTATTGAACCAAAAATCATGAAATTTTGTTGAATTTCCCAACTAATCAGTCTAATTTGCTACACAATATCATGGCATTGGTGCAACCAAGCATCTTGATTAAAAATCCAGTAGTTGCGTGTAGCGTAAGCTACATGCTATGTAGCTTACACCTCACACCTCAAACCAGTGGACGCTATGCTACACGCTATTCACTATTTAAAACACTGATCTCAAGGCTGACAATGCACCCAATTTGGTAAATATTAGCAAAGTTATCAGCATTCAGTATCATACGTTTGCAATATGTCCAAGATCTAGTCCTTTGATCTGTTGGGCACCCTACCGTGGATGGAGTGTGCCATAAAAATCAATACCTGTCAGGCAACTCTAGCTACTGATTAGAGAAATCATGAGAAATACACATTCAGTAAGAAAAATTTCCAATCACTGATCAACAATCTATAGGCAAAATTCCTCTAAACAATGACTAGGATCATCGAATTGGTGAACAGCTTACCAAAAGGATTTTTCGGAGCGTCAAGAGGTCTTCAGTAAGGCCACCTGCTATTTCCATTTCTTTTTGCAGTGCAAGTGGAGGCTCTTAGCAAAATGTTGGAAAAGGGTGATATGTGGGATTAGTAAATGGGCTTAAAGCGGAGAATGGATCTCTTCAAATCTCTTGCTTACAGTTTGCGGATGACATGTACGCCTCTCGCTTGTGATGTAGATGTTGAGTGAGCGGATAATTTCAGGAAAATTATTCAGTATTTCAAGTCTCAGGGCTGAAGATCAATACTCATAAAAGTGAATTATTTGGGTCAGCCACTTGAAGGATGAAGTGGCAGATTTGGCGAAGGGTATTTGGATAGAAAGTTGGCTGACATCCTTCTTCTGCTATGCACTGATATGTGCGTGAAGCATATAGAATAAGGTGATTGAACGTATTGCAAGGGAGCTTTCAAGTTGGAAGAAGAATCACCCTCATCAAGGCAGCTATGTCTAATATGCCGGTGTATTTCATGTCTCTATTCTGGTGCCCAGGGTCAATTCTCAATAGGTTGGAAAGACTTCGTCATGGTTTCCTTTGGGAAGGATCGGAAGATAGGCATAAATTCCATCTTTGCCATGGGAAAGGGAAAAAGGTATGTTAACTGGTTAACAAATGTGGCACAGACATCAGAATGCTAAAATCAATCAATTTAGCCACCGAGGAAATGGTTAGGTTATTGCTTGCAAATATGGTGTAAAGGAAGGAGGCTGGTTTGCCATAAAATCATCCATATATAGAGCCTCTGCAGTTTAGTAGGATATTAGTAAGGTTATTGGAAGCTTTAAGGAAGGTGTCAGGTTTAGAATGAGTCTGTCCAACTTTGAGAGAAAGTGTAGTATGATGGTAAATCACTATGCGATATGTTTCCTAGCTTCGTAAAGCTAGTTCTGCAGCCGGAATCTTTTATATCTTGTTGCTATTTGACTGTGAGTGGTCAAGCAGCTTGGATCCCTCCATGTCGTGTGATTTAATTGGAGGAGCAACTGGACGATATGATCCATTTGTTGATTCTTCTTCAGGGTCGTATGAGTATCCTGTCTGCAGAGCAGGATCACTGGGTGTGGAAATGGGAGAAATTTAGAAGATTTTCTGTTTGTTCTTTCTAGATGGCAATTCAATTTCATGGGCATAAAGAGTCTGACGATAGTTTATTTGGTCCTAAGGGGGTCTCTCGAGTTACTGCGTTCACGTGGTTAGCAAGAAGAAAGAGACATTGGATAATTTACAGAAAAAGGAACATGCAAATACCCATTGTGTGTATTATGTGCATCCAAGATGCGAAATCTATTGCATTGCATCTTTACCAGAGCCATTTGGAACTCCTTTTTTCGACATTTTTCAGCAAAACAGTTCCCTTTTCCTCGCAATGCATTGTGTGTGCGTGCTGTGGAAGCTTGTTTCAACTTGTGAGTTTGTGCCATTTGGGCAGAGAGTAATGATTGATATTTCTATAACCGTCATTGAGTGTTTGCTCTGTGTTCCAGCTTTTCTTTTCTTTCTACATGTGTGCCATGTGTTTGAATGCTACTACTTAACCATTTCAAACTGAAGCAAAAACAAATAAAATATAGGAGAAATGAACTTCGTCAATATGAACTTGATCTCCCTTTCATGCACTAATATACATTACACTGCACGTTACAATATTGTGAGCAGGACTGCAAACCAAACACTTTTTTCATTGGATTAAAAAAAGAAAAAGGCAAAAAGAAAAAAGAGAGTAATATGGGAAAGAGGTTTATTTGAGACTATTACAATTTCAGTCAATGTATTCGAACTCATCTTCTTTGAGATGCGCGGCGAACTTGACAGGGTCATCGCGACCTTCAACACTTGTGATGAACTCGACCTTGAAAGGGAGGTTCGCCGAGATGCGCTTCCCTTTCCAGAATGCGACATACTGCTTCATCGTGCCTTCCATGTTGAAGAGATCGATCTCAGGCACTTTCGGCACGTGGTAGACTTTGAGCGGGACCTTGACCCTGACCTTGGCGCCAAGTCTCGCTGGGATCTGTTCCTCCGATTCCTGCGATGGCGAGGAGGATGAGAGGGTGGTGGTTGAGGCAGAGGAATCCTGTTTTAGGGCGACGTTGCAGGAGATGGAGCCGGTTTTGCGCTGCGTCGGGATTCGGGACGGAGAGTTGATGTAGATGGAGGATTGATTGCGGGTTTTGGAAGGAGGGGAGAGGGTGGGAGGATTAAAGAATGAGGACGTTGAGGTGAGAGTCGGCATTTTCGCTCCTCTCTCTCTATTTTTCTGTTGGGGTCTGTTTGGATGGCTTTGGGATTGGAATTTGAGGGGATTGTGATTTTGGGGCCGTCGGTGTTTGGTGGTTTCGGTTGTTGGATTGCAGAGATTTGGAAGGGTTGGAAGGAGATGAGCGGAGAAATGGGAAGCCATTTTATATTATTTTTGTGGATGGAATGAAAGGGGAGATATGTGATCCTCGACCCGAGTATATACGACCGTCATACTCGAGTTTTGTGTCTGTACAGGTGGGAGAGGATTAAGTGCGGACCCATACCCACCCAATACGGTGCGGCCCTGACCGTCGGTCCGACCTTGATGTATTTATTGCATATCCACACCGTCAATATGTTTTTTCAGATCATTTTAGGGCGTGAGCCCAAAAATTAAGAAGACAAAAATGTCAAGTAGATCACACCACAGGAAATAGTTTTGATTGACCATTAAAAACATCTTGCGAGCCACTAAAATTTTAAATCAAGCTGTTATTTGTTTTTTCCTTTCATCTGTATGACCTTATCACCAGGTTGGATGGCAAATAACATTACAGTGGGCCCTAAAAAGATTTTAATAGTGGTCGTTCAATCACCACGTTTCATATATTGTGGTTCGTATGAAATTTCGATCTAAGTCATGGCCTAAAATGAGATGGAAAAGGAAAAAGATGGACGGCGTGGATATACGATACTTACATAAGGTGAGTCCACCGTCAAGGCCTCGGACGCGGCGTCCTATACCCGCCCCGATCCGGGCAGGGCTCCGTGGGACCCACCGTGATGTAAGTGATTTATCCATGCCGTTCATCACTTTTCTCATATGATTTTAAGATGTTATACAAACAATGAGACAGGTCAACAGCTCAAGTGGACCACACCAAAGGAAGCTATAATGATAATGATACCCACCGTTGAAAACCTTCTAAGGGCCACCGTGATGTTTTTTTACCATCCAACTTATTCATAAGGTTGCGTAGATATGGATGAAGTGAAAACAGAAATATTAGGTTGATCTGAAACTTCTCCAGTTCGAAGCTTTTAATAGTGTCATTTTTTTGGATAATATTTTAAAATGATACGAGAAAAACGATGAACGTCGTATATAAAACACTCACATCACGGCGGAGGTAGGACGGAATCCGCGGCCCGAGGCCTCACCAAATCCGCTTCCCTATAAGTGGGGACATGATTCAGTGATCGAGGGGCGCCGATTGGGTGCCACCCACCAGGACCGGACGCGGATTCGGTACTACCCCGTCTGTCCCAAGCTCGGTACAGGCATGGGCTCTGATGGGCCACCGTGATGTATGGGTTTTATCCACACCATTCATCCATTTTTTTATGTTGCCTCTAAAATTGAGGCAGATGCAATCCTAAAGTGGACCACACCACGTGAAGAAGTGAGGATAGTGGTGTACACCGTTGAAAACTTCCTACAGCCGACCCTAATGTTTATTTGTCATCCAACCTATTCACAAGGTCACGTACACCCAGTGACCTGGATGAAGTGAAATCATAAATATGGGCTTGATCAAAAACTTACGTGGCCCTCGAGGTGTTCGGCAGTAGTCATTCAATCCTCACTATTGCTTATGATGTGGTCCACTTAAGCATTTGATTTTACCCTTTGTGTTCATCACGTAAAATGATTTGTCAAAATGGATGAACGGTGTGGATAAACATATACATCACGGTGGGCTACACAGAGACCCTGACAGAACCGTCCGTCTCTATCCAGGTCCTGGCGGGGGTAGTACTCAATGATGGCCCCGCTATAGCAGATGGGTTTACTGATTGGATAGTGCATTCTCTTCTTAACAGCTTTTTCGGATATGAATTCAAAGGTCAGGATATTCCGATTGAGTAAATTTTACAGCACGATTCCCCCGTGATTGGTGGACGCGGATTACCTAGTGACGACTCTGCCACCAACGTACATGTTTTATCGCATTTTAGGCTATGACCCCGAAATTGAAGCATATCCAAAGTTCAAGTGTGCCATCCCACAAAAAAAAACCGTGGCGATAGTGAATTGCAGCAACTTTACCTGTCATCCAACCCGTTGATAAGATTATACAGACATGGATGAAGAGAAAACACAAATCGGCATAATCCTAAACTTTTGTGGCCTCAAAAAAATTTCAACGGTAAGAGTTCAATCCCCATGCTATAGTCCACTTGAACGCGCTAAAGAGAGCTGGAAAAACGGATGAAACATGGGATAAAACACATACATCACGGTGGCCCCCCAGTCCTGAAACCAGAGGTTCGAGGTGGCACGTCACCACGACGTGCTTGGGTGGATCGAATGACTCCAAAGACTGCATAAAATATCTGGGATTGGTTCGGCAGACCGCAGGATAAAGTGAAATTGTAGTCCAGGGATCGACCCTTGGTGCACCGTTCATCTCGTGAGCTGTGAGTCCAATCATGGATGGACCAAGGTGCCTAAATTATCTCAGATGCTCCATCCATCCCATTCAAGGACTTTTAGTTTCCTTTGATCCACCACTTGATAAGATCAAATATGATTTTTCACACGGTTGGGTCCACAGGATGAATGGTTCTGATCATGGAGCGTGGCCACCACATGTACAGTAGAGGTCCAAGGACTAACAAATAGTATCCCGTAGGCTATCTAGCTTAGATAATTGCAATCTATCATTCAGTGGACCCCACTTTGGATTACCAGCATTGGATGGCTTCCAATATATGTAAACTTTGCAGTGTGGATAGTTCTTCGTCCTTACCTGCCTGATGAACAGCTCTGATCACGGAGAAAGGGAACCAAAGGACGTGAGAGATTATGGTGGCCTACAAGTTCAGGTGCCTGCCTGATGAACGGCCCTGATCATGGAGAGAGGGACCTAAAGGACGAGAGAGATTCAGGTGGACTACAAGTTCAGGCAGTTCCATGGACTACCAAACCGGCCTTCAGATAGGAAAATATGTGGCGCGTGCTGTGGATGAGCAATGGCCAATGAGAGGTAGGCGTTTCATCGTCGATTGGAAGTTTGGAAGGGTCACATACAAACCACACACTCCCAATGGATAAACTCTACAAAACACCTTAGCTTTCTTCGCTGTCCTGTTTCTACTCATAATGCATAGAGACCATCCTCCGTCATACATGTGGCATGTATGGTTCTGTCGGTTTATTTGACGGGTCACATAAAAGAAAAAGAATGCATCAGTTGGATAATCTAACCATCTGATACATGGACAGCAACAGATGGATGGAACAAAAAAGTCACAATCATCCACGGTTCATAAGCAACACTGTCAATCTTGGACCAAAATTGGAATATCTATCTTGCGTCACAAGCATTCGGTGCCTTCATGGATAGGATATTTACAAGAGACAAAATCATGAATCTTACTTCATAAAATAGTATACAGAGATCTTTAGTAAGTTAAGATAAGCTACTTATGCCTCAAATAGCTTATCTTGATTTCTACTTATTAAGCTAAAGTATATTTACATAAAAAAGTTATTTATAATTGATCTTAAACCAAACTTATCTCAAATAATTAACTTATCTACCGCTGTAAGTAGAAAAAAAAAAAAAAAAACTTATTTGGTGGTATCCAAACAGGCCATTAGAGAATTCTAAAGAGTGGGTAGAATGGTCAGAATTAGGTAGTGTCATGGAGATTTGTAGAGTTCACAAGCCATGCATTAAAAAGTAATAGCGCAGAATAGTTTAAAAAGTCTATACTATTCTTAATTTTTGAATGATGGTTATATAACATCAGCTTAACCTTTAATATAAAATGATTAAAAAGCTCTTAGGTCTATATAAAGAGGAATACTCGTTTACAGCAAACTTTAAAAGCCTTAAAAAAGTAATAAACTTTAAAACTATTTAGTAATAACACTTGTGTTATCTCCTGTTTTCTCCTCTTTCAAGTAGCTTGGCTACGCTAAGGACCTGTTTGAAACATAGGATGAGGTGGCATGGAATTCAGTTTACTCCCATGTAAATTTCATCTTGTGTTTGAAATTAATGGCAGTCATAACAGAAGATACGACCGAATTTCTGGTTGAATTAGAAATCTATTATAATGCACGTGTTTTATCCAAGCCTTCCATCACACCCTTTACACAAGACACTCAAGTTGCATATGTATATAGGTGACTGCAGGAATTAGGCGATGTGGGATTTTCTTTATTGCGCATGCACTTGGATATTTTAAGCTCTTACAAGTTTGTAGTATGGATATGGCACAAAATATTATATTAACCAAGCAAAACAGATAACGATCACCAGAAAAGTTTTCTAACTGTATTACTAGCAAAATTGAGATCACCTCGAAAAAATTCTACATGTGGACGGCCCAACAATGCCTGGATTAGGCTCCATTTTGCATTGTCACACCCCCCACCAATCAGTTATTCACTCGATATCCTCATCAATTCACAATTTTCTTTGGCTTCTTCATATGTGGCCGTCCTCTCTTCTTTTTTGGCAAAGCTGCAGATGGTTTCTGTTTCTTGCTATTCTGTTTTGGAGGAAAATGTTTCCGTTTCTTGCTATTTTGTTTTAGAGGTGAATTTTCCACTTCATGCCCCTCATCAGTGGACAGAGAGTAGTCATTAACAGGCTCATCTTCATCTGAACTTAGGACCAAGTCCTCCACCACATCCTCATCAGGACCCACCTCAAGCTGCTTCTGATGCTGCCGTTTCGAACTTTTAGACTTCTTAATAGTAGCCCTGCAATCCGATACATGCATCAAGCCTACCATTAGTGATGGAAAGAGAAGCAAAAGTAACCTAACACAGAAACATGGTATGTTCTGAGAATCATACTTGTCGTTTCCAGGTAACCAGGATGAGCTAAAGGCAGCAGCCCCTACTTTCGGGTTCTCAGTATCATTTTCTTCGTCGATTTCTTTCACCTTGCTGCCGAACACGGAGGAGTCTGCCCCAACAAGAATACTGGAAAAGGGGAAGAACCAATGAGTGAGCATTCTTGAGTTGGCAAATGAATGTTTTTAGACACATTAGTAAACAGCATGGATGCGCACCTCGATTCCACCATTGAGTCATTCCTTTCTCGTGCTCTTGCACGTAGTGTAGCAATGTATTGCGACAAAGGGCTTGCTCCTGACTCCTTTTCAGCCTGTTGTTAAAATCCAATTGCAGGATTCATAATTTGAATAATGTGCAGAAGCTGTAGGATTCAGTGATGGAGATGCCTAGGCTTTTCATTGACGTTGAATTGGTTTTGAAGTTCATCTAACTCTATGATTTAGAGAGTGATGGAATGGAAGGTCTAGTAACATATATGGAAGTATGTCTTTCCCATGTTTGAATGATTTTGGATACTTATGTTTGGGTGTTTGTGATTCCCAAGCTGACAGGATGCACTTCGCACCAACTCGTGGTCCAGATAAAAATGAAAGCTTCCCAATCTTATCTTGAACAAGATTCAGGGCAGGAAAAAAGAAAGAACATAATTGACTGGCTGATGCAGCTTGCCTTTTCCGTGCAACCCTGAGCTCCACGTGCATTTAGTGTGTGCTTGGGAAGCACCACCAACCACGACATGGAGGACTTCCAACTCACCACCTTCCATGTTTCATAACCACAAATACAAGCAATGATTGTTATAA
Organism: Magnolia officinalis; assembly: GCA_021015155.1. NCBI lineage: Eukaryota > Viridiplantae > Streptophyta > Magnoliopsida > Magnoliales > Magnoliaceae > Magnolia > Magnolia officinalis. The sequence goes on along the minus strand of JAJHSJ010000004.1, from coordinate 24,806,375 downwards.
ACTGACTGGAGTTCGATGTGGGAATATATTTTATTAGCAGGCTCATTTTTCCACATTTTTCAATGTTTATGTTTTTATCAAAGTTATGAAAGATCTGACATTTTTCCTTTGATCTTTGCCATCTTATGATTTTATGATCCAATTCCAGTACCCACAACTTTCTGCATAATGGCTATCACAGAAAACGGCCTAAAAAACACACAAAAACAAATGGATGCAAACCTTGAGGAATGATGCAATGGCAGGATCATTCGGTGAAAATGTAATATTCATACGACGTGCATTTGTAAACTCAGAATTGGCCTCCACCTGTGAATCAAGAAAACAATACATGAGGATGTACGCTAAAGAAAAGGCTAAATAAAGAGAACCATGACAGCACTTGCAAAACTACCTGACGAATGAGCTGCTTTATTTCTCTGCGGAATCTCTCAACCTTGGTAGCTTTACAAAAGCTCCGCAACCGCACAAGTGGAATAAATGACAGCTCAAAGAAAGCAACAGAATAACTCCACTGAGCTAGGTGCTCGGCAAGCTCTTCAACCACAGAAAACACACATGCCTCCTGAAATGCACGTGTCTTCAATGCTGGCTTGCTAACCTGCCATAAAAAATTCCCCCGTCTCATGAGCAAGAATACCAGTCTTATAGTTAGTTTGTGAAAGAAGATTATCACAACCAATCCCACCTTCAATGTTGTACGCAAATCAATTGCTTTCCCAACGCCTCCAGAAGGGGGTCTGTTCAGTTCTTTCATCACCAGCATATCCAGAAGGGGCAAAGAAACAGGGACAAAAGAACCAGTCGCAGCAGCAATGCGGTTGAGCATTCTAGCACACCGCAACCTAAGTGGGAAGTACCGCGCAGTTGGAACCAAACGGGCAACCCCAGAGATTATTTGGGTCAGTGGGTATGCAAGGGGTTTGATATCAGTTTCGGAGCTGTAGGCACAGATCACTCCAGTCCAGAGCTCGAGGCAGTTCATGTACTTC